>JACEEU010000690.1:1531672-1641672 GCA_016630915.1 Callionymus lyra
GCTTCCACCAGGGGGCGCTGGAGCAGAAACTTGTAGGGATGAGGATCAGCACCTCCGAAAGAAGAGGGATTCGTTGTAAGAACGTGTTCCTCGTGTGACGACGCTTCCACCAGGGGGCGCGCTGGAGCAGAAACTTGTAGGGATGAGGATCAGCACCTCCGAAAGAAGAGGGATTCGTTGTAAGAACGTGTTCCTCGTGTGACGACGCTTCCACCAGGGGGCGCGCTGGAGCAGAAACTTGTAGGGATGAGGATCAGCACCTCCGAAAGAAGAGGGATTCGTTGTAAGAACGTGTTCCTCGTGTGACGATGCTTCCACCAGGGGGCGCTGGAGCAGAAACTTGTAGGGATGAGGATCAGCACCTCCAAAAAAAAGGAGGAGGTCGGTGGAAGAACGGGTCCCCCGTGGGACGAGCTTCCACCAGGGCCTCAGAAACTTGTAGGGATGAGGATCAGCACCTCCGAAAGAAGAGGGATTCGTTGTAAGAACGTGTTCCTCGTGTGACGATGCTTCCACCAGGGGGCGCGCTGGAGCAGAAACTTGTAGGGATGAGGATCAGCACCTCCGAAAGAAGAGGGATTCGTTTGAAGAACGTGTTCCTCATGTGACGAGGCTTCCACCAGGGGGCGCGCTGGAGCAGAAACTTGTAGGGATGAGGATCAGCACCTCCGAAAGAAGAGGGATTCGTTGTAAGAACGTGTTCCTCGTGTGACGACGCTTCCACCAGGGGGCGCTGGAGCAGAAACTTGTAGGGATGAGGATCAGCACCTCCGAAAGAGCAGGGATTCGTTGTAAGAACGTGTTCCTCGTGTGACGATGCTTCCACCAGGGGGCGCTGGAGCAGAAACTTTAAAACTGCCATGAACACTGAGGCTTAATGAGTCATTTCAAAATGGCTCTCACCATGTTACGCTATGACTCAATGACTCAATGACTCAATGACTCAATGAATCTAACGATATTATGAAACTCATTCACTTTGGTGAGTCAAAGAGTCGGATGAGCTGTTGAGCCAGAACTGAGTCACTCAGAAGGTTTTGATTCAGTGACTCCAGGAGATGAATCATCAAACTGACTCAATAAGAGCCGTCTAGTGGCTCGAGTCAGACGACATCACTTTTCTACTCTTGAGTCACAAGAGCCGACTCAGAGACGCAGGATTCATTATAACGTGAATATGACTTGAGTCACAAAACGACTCGAAAAGACTCATGAGTCATGAGTTAGGAGCCACCATTTGTCAGTCCTGATTAATGACTCACTTGGATCTGACTCGCCTTCAACAATTCACTGATATTTGAGTCATTTGTCGCGAAAAGTCGTCAATATTGACTCCAGAGCTCGAGTCAGACGACATCATTTTAGACTCGAGTCACAAGATCTGACTCAGATACGCAGGATTCATTATGACATAAATGAAGTGAATAAAAAAAGGGGTAAAGTAAAGACGAGTCATTAGTGAGGAACCATCTATTGAGTCACTTAGATTTATGACTCAACCTTAAGGGACGACTCAGGTTTGTGGGATTCACACGTAAATACATCGAAGCAGATTCAGAGTCACAACGACTCAGTTAGATGGATGTCATGAGTCATGAGTCATGAGTCATGAGTCATGAGTCATGAGTCATGAGTCATGAGTCATGAGTCATGAGTCATGAGTTAGAAACACGTTTGATTCATTAGCAACAATGAGTCAGAAGGTTATACGACTCAACTTTCAGGGGCGAGACATTTGGGATTCAAGATGACAAACATCTCACGAACTTCACAGAACCAGTCAAAAAGACCCATGAGTCACGAGTCAGGAACCACCATCATTTGAGTCACCTAATCACTGAGTCACTGGGATATATGACTCAACTTCAAGGGGACGCTCAGATATGTAGGATTCAAGAATATATTGATCCGACTCACTTCATTGAACGAGTCCCAAAGACTCATGAGTCATGAGTCAGGAACCACCATCTTTTGAGTCACCTAATCACTGAGTCACTGGGATATATGACTCATCTTTTGTTCTGCCTCGTTAATGGATCACTGAGATGTGACTCATATGACTCGAAACACACACATACGTTTTGAGTCGTTATTTCATTAACTCGTTCTCAGACTCAAGAGCCCCCTAGTGGACGACAGCGTCACTACACTCGCCCTCTGAGCTGCTGAGTCAAATGTAAAGCGGATCTGTGACTCGAGAGGAAGTGATCCGTGAGTCAAACCTCTAGAAGTGACTCACCAGCGGTAAAGGATCCGGTTGAGTCACGAGTGCAGACGACAGATGGAAACATAAACACAACGTTGTGTCGACGCTGAACAAAAGCCTGTCGTTGTAAACATCGTTACACAATAAACAATAAACAATCGTCTCAATATTCCCAGCGACTGTGAAGCTGAGGTCTCTCTCTCTCCGGCCCCCAGGGGGCGCCGACACAACAGCGTCGATACGTCAGGATGTAAATACAGTGAAAGTGTCACGGTGTAGAAGAAGCGGCAGATTATCACATCACGGGGGCTTTGGATCGCGTCCCAGCATGCACTGGGCACGGACAGACCAATCTGTCAGAGGGTAAACACAAACAGACACACACACACACACACACACACACACACACACACACACACACAGACACAATGACAGGCAACAGATCAACAACACAACGTGGCAGCTCTGAGGACAAACTCTCCAGTGTTGTGTATTTATTACATGTATTTCTGTGTAATTGTGTTACTTCGTATACTCGCGTGAAAAATAACATTAAGAACTAAATGTTTGTAAGAATCAAGATTGAAGATAAGAACATATTTTACACTTAAATATTGAAACATCTGTTAACGTACGATGATACTGAAGATAAGAACATATTTTACACTTAAATATTGAAACATCTGTTAACGTACGATGATACTGAAGATAAGAACATATTTTACACTTAAATATTAAAACATCTGTTAACGTACGATGATACTGAAGATAAGAACATATTTTACACTTAAATATTGAAACATCTGTTAACGTACGATGATACTGAAGATAAGAACATATTTTACACTTAAATATTGAAACATCTGTTAACGTACGATGATACTGAAGATAAGAACATATTTTACACTTAAATATTAAAACATCTGTTAACGTACGATGATACTGAAGATAAGAACATATTTTACACTTAAATATTGAAACATCTGTTAACGTACGATGATACTGAAGATAAGAACATATTTTACACTTAAATATTGAAACATCTGTTAACGTACGATGATACTGAAGATAAGAACATATTTTACACTTAAATATTGAAACATCTGTTAACGTACGATGATACTGAAGATAAGAACATATTTTACACTTAAATATTGAAACATCTGTTAACGTACGATGATACTGAAGATAAGAACATATTTTACACTTAAATATTGAAACATCTGTTAACGTACGATGATACTGAAGATAAGAACATATTTTACACTTAAATATTGAAACATCTGTTAACGTACGATGATACTGAAGATAAGAACATATTTTACACTTAAATATTGAAACATCTGTTAACGTACGATGATACTGAAGATAAGAACATATTTTACACTTAAATATTGAAACATCTGTTAACGTACGATGATACTGAAGATAAGAACATATTTTACACTTAAATATTGAAACATCTGTTAACGTACGATGATACTGAAGATAAGAACATATTTTACACTTAAATATTGAAACATCTGTTAACGTACGATGATACTGAAGATAAGAACATATTTTACACTTAAATATTAAAACATCTGTTAACGTACGATGATACTGAAGATAAGAACATATTTTACACTTAAATATTGAAACATCTGTTAACGTACGATGATACTGAAGATAAGAACATATTTTACACTTAAATATTGAAACATCTGTTAACGTATACTGAAGATAAGAACATATTTTACACTTAAATATTGAAACATCTGTTAACGTACGATGATACTGAAGATAAGAACATATTTTACACTTAAATATTGAAACATCTGTTAACGTACGATGATACTGAAGATAAGAACATATTTTACACTTAAATATTGAAACATCTGTTAACGTACGATGATACTGAAGATAAGAACATATTTTACACTTAAATATTGAAACATCTGTTAACGTACGATGATACTGAAGATAAGAACATATTTTACACTTAAATATTGAAACATCTGTTAACGTACGATGATACTGAAGATAAGAACATATTTTACACTTAAATATTGAAACATCTGTTAACGTACGATGATACTGAAGATAAGAACATATTTTACACTTAAATATTGAAACATCTGTTAACGTACGATGATACTGAAGATAAGAACATATTTTACACTTAAATATTAAAACATCTGTTAACGTACGATGATACTGAAGATAAGAACATATTTTACACTTAAATATTGAAACATCTGTTAAACGTACGATGATACTGAAGATAAGAACATATTTTACACTTAAATATTGAAACATCTGTTAACGTACGATGATACTGAAGATAAGAACATATTTTACACTTAAATATTGAAACATCTGTTAACGTACGATGATACTGAAGATAAGAACATATTTTACACTTAAATATTGAAACATCTGTTAACGTACGATGATACTGAAGATAAGAACATATTTTACACTTAAATATTGAAACATCTGTTAACGTACGATGATACTGAAGATAAGAACATATTTTACACTTAAATATTGAAACATCTGTTAACGTACGATGATACTGAAGATAAGAACATATTTTACACTTAAATATTGAAACATCTGTTAACGTACGATGATACTGAAGATAAGAACATATTTTACACTTAAATATTAAAACATCTGTTAACGTACGATGATACTGAAGATAAGAACATATTTTACACTTAAATATTGAAACATCTGTTAACGTACGATGATACTGAAGATAAGAACATATTTTACACTTAAATATTGAAACATCTGTTATCGCGTGTTAGAGTAAGAACATATTTTACACTAAATACTGACATAAGTGATACTGATGATTTTAACATTTTAAACTAAATATTGAAACATCTGTTAACGTACGATGATACTGAAGATAAGAACATATTTTACACTTAAATATTGAAACATCTGTTAACGTACGATGATACTGAAGATAAGAACATATTTTACACTTAAATATTGAAACATCTGTTAACGTACGATGATACTGAAGATAAGAACATATTTTACACTTAAATATTGAAACATCTGTTAACGTACGATGATACTGAAGATAAGAACATATTTTACACTTAAATATTGAAACATCTGTTAACGTACGATGATACTGAAGATAAGAACATATTTTACACATCTGTTAAGGTACGATGATATTGAAGATAAGAACATATTTTACTTAAATATTAAACGTCTGTTAACGTACGATGATACTGAAGATAAGAACATATTTTACACTTAAATATTGAAACATCTGTTAACGTACGATGATACTGAAGATAAGAACATATTTTACACTTAAATATTGAAACATCTGTTAACGTACGATGATACTGAAGATAAGAACATATTTTACACTTAAATATTGAAACATCTGTTAACGTACGATGATACTGAAGATAAGAACATATTTTACACTTAAATATTGAAACATCTGTTAACGTACGATGATACTGAAGATAAGAACATATTTTACACTTAAATATTGAAACATCTGTTAACGTGATGATACTGAAGATAAGAACATATTTTACACTTAAATATTGAAACATCTGTTAACGTACGATGATACTGAAGATAAGAACATATTTTACACTTAAATATTGAAACATCTGTTAACGTACGATGATACTGAAGATAAGAACATATTTTACACTTAAATATTGAAACATCTGTTAACGTACGATGATACTGAAGATAAGAACATATTTTACACTTAAATATTGAAACATCTGTTAACGTACGATGATACTGAAGATAAGAACATATTTTACACTTAAATATTGAAACATCTGTTAACTGATGATACTGAAGATAAGAACATATTTTACACTTAAATATTGAAACATCTGTTAACGTACGATGATACTGAAGATAAGAACATATTTTACACTTAAATATTGAAACATCTGTTAACGTACGATGATACTGAAGATAAGAACATATTTTACACTTAAATATTGAAACATCTGTTAACGTACGATGATACTGAAGATAAGAACATATTTTACACTTAAATATTGAAACATCTGTTAACGTACGATGATACTGAAGATAAGAACATATTTTACACTTAAATATTGAAACATCTGTTAACGTACGATGATACTGAAGATAAGAACATATTTTACACTTAAATATTGAAACATCTGTTAACGTACGATGATACTGAAGATAAGAACATATTTTACACTTAAATATTGAAACATCTGTTAACGTACGATGATACTGAAGATAAGAACATATTTTACACTTAAATATTGAAACATCTGTTAACGTACGATGATACTGAAGATAAGAACATATTTTACACTTAAATATTGAAACATCTGTTAACGTACGATGATACTGAAGATAAGAACATATTTTACACTTAAATATTGAAACATCTTAAATATTGAAAACATATGTTAACATCTGTTAACGTACGATGATACTGAAGATAAGAACATATTTTACACTTAAATATTGAAACATCTGTTAACGTACGATGATACTGAAGATAAGAACATATTTTACACTAATTAAATATTGAAACATCTTTTAAAAAAAGAAAAAAAAAAAAAAAACACTTAAATATTGAAACATCTGTTAACGTACGATGATACTGAAGATAAGAACATATTTTACACTTAAATATTGAAACATCTGTTAACGTACGATGATACTGAAGATAAGAACATATTTTACACTTAAATATTGAAACATCTGTTAACGTACGATGATACTGAAGATAAGAACATATTTTACACTTAAATATTGAAACATCTGTTAACGTACGATGATACTGAAGATAAGAACATATTTTACACTTAAATATTGAAACATCTGTTAACGTACGATGATACTGAAGATAAGAACATATTTTACACTTAAATATTGAAACATCTGTTAACGTACGATGATACTGAAGATAAGAACATATTTTACACTTAAATATTGAAACATCTGTTAACGTACGATGATACTGAAGATAAGAACATATTTTACACTTAAATATTGAAACATCTGTTAACGTACGATGATACTGAAGATAAGAACATATTTTACACTTAAATATTAAAACATCTGTTAACGTACGATGATACTGAAGATAAGAACATATTTTACACTTAAATATTGAAACATCTGTTAACGTACGATGATACTGAAGATAAGAACATATTTTACACTTAAATATTGAAACATCTGTTAACGTACGATGATACTGAAGATAAGAACATATTTTACACTTAAATATTGAAACATCTGTTAACGTACGATGATACTGAAGATAAGAACATATTTTACACTTAAATATTGAAACATCTGTTAACGTACGATGATACTGAAGATAAGAACATATTTTACACTTAAATATTGAAACATCTGTTAACGTACGATGATACTGAAGATAAGAACATATTTTACACTTAAATATTGAAACATCTGTTAACGTACGATGATACTGAAGATAAGAACATATTTTACACTTAAATATTGAAACATCTGTTAACGTACGATGATACTGAAGATAAGAACATATTTTACACTTAAATATTGAAACATCTGTTAACGTACGATGATACTGAAGATAAGAACATATTTTACACTTAAATATTGAAACATCTGTTAACGTACGATGATACTGAAGATAAGAACATATTTTACACTTAAATATTGAAACATCTGTTAACGTACGATGATACTGAAGATAAGAACATATTTTACACTTAAATATTGAAACATCTGTTAACGTACGATGATACTGAAGATAAGAACATATTTTACACTTAAATATTGAAACATCTGTTAACTGTATACTGAAGATAAGAACATATTTTACACTTAAATATTGAAACATCTGTTAACGTACGATGATACTGAAGATAAGAACATATTTTACACTTAAATATTGAAACATCTGTTAACGTACGATGATACTGAAGATAAGAACATATTTTACACTTAAATATTGAAACATCTGTTAACGTACGATGATACTGAAGATAAGAACATATTTTACACTTAAATATTGAAACATCTGTTAACGTACGATGATACTGAAGATAAGAACATATTTTACACTTACAAAATATTTACACTTAAATATTGAAACATCTGTTAACGTACGATGATACTGAAGATAAGAACATATTTTACACTTAAATATTAAAACATCTGTTAACGTACGATGATACTGAAGATAAGAACATATTTTACACTTAAATATTGAAACATCTGTTAACGTACGATGATACTGAAGATAAGAACATATTTTACACTTAAATATTAAAACATCTGTTAACGTACGATGATACTGAAGATAAGAACATATTTTACACTTAAATATTGAAACATCTGTTAACGTACGATGATACTGAAGATAAGAACATATTTTACACTTAAATATTGAAACATCTGTTAACGTACGATGATACTGAAGATAAGAACATATTTTACACTTAAATATTGAAACATCTGTTAACGTACGATGATACTGAAGATAAGAACATATTTTACACTTAAATATTGAAACATCTGTTAACGTACGATGATACTGAAGATAAGAACATATTTTACACTTAAATATTGAAACATCTGTTAACGTACGATGATACTGAAGATAAGAACATATTTTACACTTAAATATTGAAACATCTGTTAACGTACGATGATACTGAAGATAAGAACATATTTTACACTTAAATATTGAAACATCTGTTAACGTACGATGATACTGAAGATAAGAACATATTTTACACTTAAATATTGAAACATCTGTTAACGTACGATGATACTGAAGATAAGAACATATTTTACACTTAAATATTGAAACATCTGTTAACGTACGATGATACTGAAGATAAGAACATATTTTACACTTAAATATTGAAACATCTGTTAACGTACGATGATACTGAAGATAAGAACATATTTTACACTTAAATATTGAAACATCTGTTAACGTACGATGATACTGAAGATAAGAACATATTTTACACTTAAATATTGAAACATCTGTTAACGTACGATGATACTGAAGATAAGAACATATTTTACACTTAAATATTGAAACATCTGTTAACGTACGATGATACTGAAGATAAGAACATATTTTACACTTAAATATTAAAACATCTGTTAACGTACGATGATACTGAAGATAAGAACATATTTTACACTTAAATATTGAAACATCTGTTAACGTAGAATATTGGAAGAAAAGAACATATTTTACACTTAAATATTGAAACATCTGTTAACGTACGATGATACTGAAGATAAGAACATATTTTACACTTAAATATTGAAACATCTGTTAACGTACGATGATACTGAAGATAAGAACATATTTTACACTTAAATATTGAAACATCTGTTAACGTACGATGATACTGAAGATAAGAACATATTTTACACTTAAATATTAAAACATCTGTTAACGTACGATGATACTGAAGATAAGAACATATTTTACACTTAAATATTGAAACATCTGTTAACGTACGATGATACTGAAGATAAGAACATATTTTACACTTAAATATTGAAACATCTGTTAACGTACGATGATACTGAAGATAAGAACATATTTTACACTTAAATATTGAAACATCTGTTAACGTACGATGATACTGAAGATAAGAACATATTTTACACTTAAATATTAAAACATCTGTTAACGTACGATGATACTGAAGATAAGAACATATTTTACACTTAAATATTAAAACATCTGTTAACGTACGATGATACTGAAGATAAGAACATATTTTACACTTAAATATTGAAACATCTGTTAACGTACGATGATACTGAAGATAAGAACATATTTTACACTTAAATATTGAAACATCTGTTAACGTACGATGATACTGAAGATAAGAACATATTTTACACTTAAATATTAAAACATCTGTTAACGTACGATGATACTGAAGATAAGAACATATTTTACACTTAAATATTAAAACATCTGTTAACGTACGATGATACTGAAGATAAGAACATATTTTACACTTAAATATTGAAAACATCTGTTAACGTCGTATGATGACTACTGAAGATAAGAACATATTTTACACTTAAATATTGAAACATCTGTTAACGTACGATGATACTGAAGATAAGAACATATTTTACACTTAAATATTAAAACATCTGTTAACGTACGATGATACTGAAGATAAGAACATATTTTACACTTAAATATTGAAACATCTGTTAACGTACGATGATACTGAAGATAAGAACATATTTTACACTTAAATATTAAAACATCTGTTAACGTACGATGATACTGAAGATAAGAACATATTTTACACTTAAATATTGAAACATCTGTTAACATACGATGATACTGAAGATAAGAAGATATTTTACACTTAAATATTTAAACATCTGTTAACTTACGATGATACTGAAGATAAGAACATATTTTACACTTAAATATTGAAACATCTGTTAACGTACGATGATACTGAAGATAAGAACATATTTTACACTTAAATATTAAAACATCTGTTAACGTACGATGATACTGAAGATAAGAAGATATTTTACACTTAAATATTAGAACATCTCTTAACGTACGATGATACTGAAGATAAGAAGATATTTTACACTTAAATATTGAAACATCTGTTAACGTACGATGATACTGAAGATAAGAAGATATTTTACACTTAAATATTGAAACATCTGTTAACATACGATGATACTGAAGATAAGAAGATATTTTACACTTAAATATTTAAACATCTGTTAACTTACGATGATACTGAAGATAACAACATATTTTACACTTAAATATTGAAACATCTGTTAACGTACGATGATACTGAAGATAAGAACATATTTTACACTTAAATATTGAAACATCTGTTAACGTACGATGATACTGAAGATAAGAACATATTTTACACTTAAATATTGAAACATCTGTTAACGTACGATGATACTGAAGATAAGAACATATTTTACACTTAAATATTGAAAGATCTGTTAACGTACGATGATACTGAAGATAAGAACATATTTTACACTTAAATATTAAAACATCTCTTAACGTACGATGATACTGAAGATAAGAACATATTTTACACTTAAATATTGAAACATCTGTTAACGTACGATGATACTGAAGATAAGAACATATTTTACACTTAAATATTGAAACATCTGTTAACGTACGATGATACTGAAGATAAGAACATATTTTACACTTACACTTACACTTAAATATCGCAGTATATTTATTTACGATTTTTATGTTACCATTAACATAATAACATAACCTTAAAAAATTCAAAAAAAATCACTCACATAACCTTCATAAAGGAGATAAAACAGATCGATAAGAATCAAACCTTCACAATAAAGGAGATAAAACAGATCGATAAGAATCAAACCTTCACAATAAAGGAGATAAAGCAGATTGATAAGAATCAAACCTTCATAATATTAAACAATAATCTTCCGGCCTCTAGGTGGCAGCAGTCAGGACTTCCTTCACAGCCAAAGGAAGGATTACATTTTGCGATGACTGAGGACAAGAGGATACAGTGACTCCAGCTGCTTTTAAAGCTGATGTTTGCACATATTTTGGTTTGAAAACCAATGCTGCTGGAGTCACTGTATCCTCTCGTCCTCAGTCATCATTCTTCCTCTAGCTGTGGAGAACATAACGACTGCTGCCATCTAGAGGCCGGAGGTTTATTTGCAACATAAAAATGAACAAATGCTGGGAAATGTCATCATCAAACATTTCCAACAGACCGTCAGCAGCAGAGGAGACCCGGGTCGACCCCGCCACCATCTGGACCTGGACCCCCCCCGTGATCTGCTGACAGACGCTGAGATCAGCACTTGTGTAGGTGATGTGTTTATCTGCCGACAAAAGTGTGCGATCAGACATTTATCTCTCGATTCTTCCAGCATCGCTGATGTCGTCTGATGACCTTCAGATCTGAGCCTCAGACGTGACCAACGTGTAGTTACATCATGGACGCCTTAGTTCCTGACTGTGTGTGTCTGTGTGTGTGTGTGTGAGGTGTGTGAGGTGTGTCAGGTTTATTGTGTGTGAGGTGTGTTGTGTGTGAGGTGTGTGAGGTGTGTCAGGTTTATTGTGTGTGAGGTGTGTTGTGTGTGAGGTGTGTGAGGTGTGTCAGGTTTATTGTGGGTGAGGTGTGTGTGTGTGTGAGGTGTGTAGGTGTGTCAGGTTTGTTGTGTGAGGTGTGTTGTGTGTCAAGTTTGTTGTGTGTGAGGTGTGTGAGGTGTGTTGTGTGTTGTGTGTGTTGTGTGTCAAGTTTGTTGTGTGTGAGGTGTGTTGTGTGTTGTGTGTGAAGTTTGTTGTGAGGTGTGTGAGGTGTGAGGTGTGTGAGGTGTGTTGTGTGTGTTGTGTGTTGTGTGTCAGGTGTGTCAGGTTTGTTGTGTGTGAGGTGTGTGTGTGTGTGAAGTTGTGTTGTGTGTGAGGTGTGTTGTGTGTGTTGTGTGTGAGGTGTGTGAGGTGTTGTGTGTGTTGTGTGTTGTGTGTGAGGTGTGTCAGGTTTGTTGTGTGTGAGGTGTGTTGTGTGTGAGTTGTGTTGTGTGTGAGGTGTGTTGTGTGTGAAGTGTGTTGTGTGTGAGGTGTGTTGTGTGTGTTGTGTGTGTTGTGTGTGTTGTGTGTTGTGTGTGTTGTGTGTGTTGTGTTGTGTGTTGTGTGTTGTGTGTGTTGTGTGTAGGTGTGTTGTGGGTTGTGTGTGTGTTGTGTGTGTTGTGTGTGAGATGTGTTGTGGGTTGTGTGTTGTGTGGGTTGTGTGTGTTGTGTGTTGTAAATGATTTAAACTTCTTCTCCTCTAAATCACTGGCAGTCAAAAGTCTCAAAAGTTATTTTCACACAAACACATGTTTTCAACGTCTATAGATTCAAATGTTATAATAATAATAATAATGTTTGACCTTCAAGTCAGTTTGTGTAGAAGTTGCTGATCTGGAGTCAGATCTTCTCCATCAAACACCTGTTGCTTCAGACACGAGTCCTTCAGTGTCTCATGATCTCAGATCAACTGCTTCCTGATCAACTCACTTGGATTGTGTCGTGGATTCTTCCGATGACCTCATGACCTCATGACCTCATGACCTCATGACCTCATGACCTCATGACCTCATGACCTCATGACCTCTCCTCAAGAGAAGATAGAAATACTTCCTGTTTCTCCTCCTATTATTTACTGCTTTAAATCAAAGTTTCATCTTGTTTTCATTTTTTTAATATATTTGACGTCAAGAAGCAAAACAAGTGAAATCAAAGTCAAACTTATTTTCAATTTATTTTCAACATTAATGAAAATGTGATAAATTGAATAGATAATTATAGATAATAATAATAGATTGTAATAGATCATAATAGATAATAATAATACATAAGGATAGATAATAATCTGTAATAAAATATAATAATAGATAAATATAATAAATCATATATCATAATAAATAATAGATAATAAATCATAGATAATAATAGGTAATAGATGATAATAGATAATTATAGACAATAGATAATAATAGATCATAGATAATAAATAAAATAAAATAAAGATAGTATAAATTATACATAATGATTAATAGATGATAAATAATAGATCATAGAAAATTAAATAATAGATAATTAATAATTATTATTTATAGATAATATTTTATAAATAGGTAATAGATAATAATAGATTATAAATAATAGATAATTATAATAAATAATAGATAATATATAATATATATTTAATCATAGATAATAATAAATAGATAATAAATCATAGATAATAATATATAATAGATAATAATAGATCATAGAAAATTAAATAATAGATAATTAATAATAAATCCTCGATAATACATAATAGATAATAAATAATAAATCATAGATAATAATAAATAAATAATAACTCATAGATTATAATAGATAATAGATAATAATAGATGATAGAAAATTATATTTTAGATAATAGATATTAATAGATGATAGAAAATTGAATAATAGATCATAAATAATAATAGATTGTAAATAATAGATCATAAATAATAGAATATAAATAATTGATAATAGATAATAATAGAAAACAGATAATAATAGACAATAGATAATAACTCATAGATAATAGATAGTAAATAATATATCTGATAAAATAATAATTCATATAATTTTTGTGATAAATCTGGTTATAACATTAATAAAAAAAACACCTGCTTTCCTTCATCCTTCTTTTCACACTCGTGTCTCAGAGACGCTTCTCTCTGCGACTCAATCAATGATCTTTTATATTTATATTTTATATTTATATTTATATTTATATTTATATTTATATTTATATTTATATTTATATTTATATTTATATTTTATATTTATATTTATATTTATATTTATATTTATATTTATATTTATATTTATATTTATATTTATATTTATTTATATTTATATTTATATTTATATTTATATTTATATTTTATATTTATATTTATATTTATATTTATATTTATATTTATATTTATATTTATATTTATATTATTTTATATTTATATTTATATTTATATTTATATTTATATTTATATTTTATATTTATATTTATATTTATATTTATATTTATATTTATATTTATATTTATATTTATATTTATATTTATATTTTATATTTATATTTATATTTCCTCACATCCATCGTCTCCAAACACCTCCAGCCCTCGCCTGTGAAAACAAGAGACGAAGAAATCGCCGGATCTTCGGCGCCAGGAAGAGAAAACGCTGGGATTGGAGGGAAACGAACATGAGTTTTGCTGGAGAGCATCATCTCGGCCGGCGCCGCAGCATCTGATACCGCTGTGGCCCGGTTCTTGTCGGCGGTTCTGTCAGACAAGCTTGTTTGGAAGACGCACTCGTGCGATGGCTTCCCTCGACGCTCGCCGCTCACTTCTTCCTAATGCCTTCTTCTCACTGAATCCATAATCAAAGGCGGTTTCCTCTGTATCGCCGTCAGTCTGACGCGTGAATATTAATGTGCGTTTGTGAGTCTCTTTGAGCCGCGAACACACAAAAGAACACACAAAAGACACACAAACCACGAGCATGAAAGACATGGACGAAGACGCAGAAGAGCTTTTGTCGTGTTTGCGAGTCGTTCGCCTTCAGTCGTCGACGCTAACGACGCGAAGTGACTCCACGTCCAGGAATCTTTTTCTGCGGCTTTAATTCTCTTTGGTTCAAACGCAGCGATTTGTTCCGTGTTCGTCTGGTGTTTACGCTGCCGTCACCGCGCGCAGTGTTGCTGTGAATAATTCAAACCGAAGGAAGAAAAGAAGAAAAAATAACACAGAAGAGAAAAGAAAAAAAATCCTCAGGAACCGGAACTAAAGGAGGAGATTTAAAAGAGATATATTTAACCACAAGGAAGACACACAACGAACCGCACACGAGTGTGTCGCTGAAACCACAAACACAAGGAGGCCTCGAGGCTGTGGCGTTCCTCAGGGCTCCATTTTAGGCCATATTTCAATCAACATTTGCTCTTCTTTTATCTCAGTTTTTTTTTATCTTTGATTAAAGCATGTTTCAAACTAACCAGTCATTTTATTTTCTCAAAATCAATTAGTTAAGATTAAGATAAGATGTGGAACAATTTAATGTATTTTTTTGTTTTCTTTTTGCAGCGATCGTTTCTGCTTTGACTTTTTTATTCAATGGTTTGTATGATTATCTTTTTTTCAAAACCCTTTGTTCATAAATGAATTAATTAATTAATTAATTAATCGTCAGTTTTGTTTTTATTTTCTGATCTGATAAAACAAAAATCTCTTATCATTTTCATGTTACTTTGAATAAGATTTAAGAATATTTTTTATTGTAGAATCAGCTGTGATCGCACTTTTCTGAGTCGTTTATTTATTTTAGTGTTTTTTTCCTGAATTATCAAGATATTTCTAACCTGAAGATGAGGACGTTTAGAAAGACTTTCAGGTACTTTAAGTATTTCAAAGTATTTCGAAAAAATAACAGGTACAAAATAGTTTCAGCCAAAAAAAACACAAAATCCCTATTTTGACCAAAAATAATTGTGACAAACAGAAATAATCACCAAATGAAAAAACAGTCAAACTGAGGTTGAAAGAATTTTGATTTAAAGACAGTTTAGTAAAAAAGATAAAATCTAACCTAACCCTAACCCTCTCACTAACGGTGACCTGAACAGCTCCCGTGATGCTTTGCCGCCCAGCCGACCAATCACAGCCGTCGATCACTTTTTGATTGAAAGCCACATAGACGTAGAATTCAAACACAGTATCGTTTCGACCAATCAGCCGTCACTTAATGGAGAGTGTGTAGAAAGGCATTATGGGAGTTTGATGTTTTTGTGGGCACCGTAAGTACAGTGGGTGTCATCGTTATTGACTCACACTTGGTTGAAGTTTATGTCTTTTTAAACCATGTTTGTAACAGAGTAAATACAAGGATATTTTGGTGTTCCTCAGGGCTCTGTTGTAGGCCTTTTTTAGAAGATTTCAGATTTTTATTTTTTTAACACATTAATGAAATGTTAAATAAAGACTTGAAATATAATGTGAATATATCTGTGTAACGATAATAACAAGTTTCAACGCCAGAAAAACAACAACAAGTAGTGACGACACACAAAAAAACAATCGCACAAAAGCTTCAACAACAAAACATTGTGTGTCAGTGTTTCAGGAATAAATTCTGGTTCAGAAGTTTCATCAGAAACGAGAGAGAAAATATATTCAAAGTGTTTATGAATTATTTATTAATAACGTCTGAATCTTCAACAACATTCTGATAAAAAAAAACGACTTTGATGAACAAGTCGTTCACACAAATACTACACAAGTCCTGACACGCACAACATCCGTCGGCCGATAACGAACGATATAATGGAATCAAATAGACGACGATGTTAAAGAGTAGCACTAAAGTGGTGTTCCTCAGGGTTCAGGTTTAGGTCATCTGTCGTTCTACTGCAATACTTATTCTCATCTTCAAGTTTGTAAAGTACACACTAGAATTATCAGCTCAGATATAGTCGTTTTATACTTTTTCAACATTTTCTTTTAGTATTTTGACATGTTTTATGGAGTTGAGATTGTGGTTTTAATAAATGTATCGACTCGTAGCACATGATAGTGTTTTTCTTTTAAACTGTACAGTAAAAATAGAAATACTTTTTAAACAGAAACTTTGAGGAGAAACACACACTAAACGCATAATAAACCAAAACAAACACATTCTAAATATGAATATATTTCTGTGCTTTTGTTTGTCGGGTTTTGTTGCCTTTATTTCCGAAATATACATGTATTTTTTTTAATATAAATATTTATAATGTATTTTAAAAATAGTCAAGACGAATTCTAGACACACATCTTGAGCAAAGATCATTTATCCACAAATATATTCTGTCAGAACTTAACTCTGTTTTTCACAATTGACCAAATTTTAGCCCCAAAGTAACTCAGAAAGACAATGGGCTTTAACCCCATTTAAGTTAAACCTAAACAATACTTTCTTTATATACATATGTCTAGATAAGAATTTAAATTAAGTGAATCTACAATGAAATAACAAAATGTACTTTATAATGTACAATTGAGACGTTTTATTTTAGTAAAATATTGAATATTGTTGAATTAATTACGTGAATATTGTCCGTTACAAGCTGGTGAAGATAAATTCATCCAATTTTCTCACCATAGTTTATTTTATATAGTTGTGTATATGTTATAAAGTGTGTAGTTATTTCTTTCTTCCTTTACTTCTGAGACCAAGTTCTCTCTTTCTTTCCATCTTAAACTTGATGCTTCTGCACAAACTGCAAATGAAGAGCCTTGAACGTGACGTGAAAGTGTTTCTGTCTTTAAATAATGATAAGAATAAAAATAATTGACGTGTTGTTGTGAAATTATTGAACATCAAAGACGATCTTTCAAATGAACGAGTGAAGAACAAGGACACGTCAAAGAAGATCCGACGCTTCCAGTCAAATGTTCAAACTCACTTCGAACAGGAAGTAACTTTAACGCCTTCATCACAGCAGGACCTCAAACGCACCTTCTCCAGCGTCTCATTTGTCGGATCTGTTCCCAACATTCCCGCCTGATGACTTAATCCCCAAAATCCCGGCTCAGGTTTTTAACTCCACCAGCTTTTTTCAAAACTTTTACGGCGACTCAATGTCAGAGGCGACGCCGTCACGCCTCGCCGTCGCCGTCCTTCGCCGCATCTAACGCGCATCCTTGAATTAAATCATCCAATATCAAATATATATATATATATTTATTTATCTTACACATTTTGAACTTAGATTTTAATTCTAATAATTCAAAAATAATGATGATGTTTTTTTTAATTTATAGTCTTTTTAATTCGATACAAAATTGTTGTTCTAATAGAGTCTCCAGACCAAAGCAGCAGAGCTCAGAGCTACTGATCAAACTTTCATCCAATCATTTGAGGCACAAAGACGACATGGAAGCCAATCCAGTAGCTCAGTGCTCTGTTGGTTTGGTCTGGAGACACTTTTATACCAACATTTATATATTGAATTAAAAATACTACAAAGTGAAAAATATTAACTTTAGAAAATGCATTTTTTATTTATTTGAATCAGAATATCAAACTCTTTGTGTATTTTTTTCAATTATTAAAGAAACTAACCTTAACAAATACGTTATTTATTGTAAAATGTTAATGTAATGTTTATTTAAACAAATATAACTTTTCAACATATAGATTGTTGAATTATATGTTTTCTTTTTAATTAAATACTTAAAAAAGGAATTTCAATTAAAAAAAATTCAGTTCCAACATTTCAAATGTTAAATTCTGACGTCCCTGATTCACTTGCATAGATTAGTTTTTGACTAAGAGGACGTGTGAGTGACGGGTGAGTGACGGGTGAGTGACGGGTGAGTGACAGGTGAGTCGTGACGTCACAGGTTGTTGGTTCGAGTCCCTGCGAGTCGACTGGAGATGAGACGAGTGAGATTTATAGACTCAGAGGCGTCTGGTCTGAAGACGCGCGACTTATCTGGTCTGCCAGGCGTGAGCAGCAGCACTTAACCTTGACGTGAACGCAACACATCATCATCATCATCATCTTCATCATCACCTCCTCCTCCTCCTGCTCCTCCTGCTCCTCCTCCTCCTCCACTAACTTCTCTGTTTCCACAGACAAGAACTCGTCCTTCAGAACAAACGTGTGAAATGAGCAGCTTTTGTTTCTGCTTTTACAGAAGAAACACATTATTTGAGATGAAATCTTTCATTCATTTTCTGCTGCTTTATCCCTTATGGAGGTCGTGGATCCCAGTATCATAGGGCGAGAGGCAGGGGACACCCTGGACAGGATGCCAGTCTGTCTCAGGACACACAAAGACACACAACCATTCACACACACACTCATACTTACAGACAATTTCTCTCAAGTTCTCAATCAACCTCTGTATGTTTTTGAACTGTGGGAGGAAACCGGAGTGTCCGGAGTAAACCCACGCAACACGGGGAGAACATACTAACTACACACAAGTTGGCTCGGCCTGGAATCAAACCAGCAACCTTCACGAACCACTGCACACCGAGATTAAATTATTTCTATTAAATGATAATGTTGCAATTTTTATTCATTTATTTTTTTAAATAAACACAAATGTTTTTTTAATCTTTTGATTTATACATTTTTGGGGGATTTTCTGGTTCGACGTCTACAGAGTTTTTCTTTAAAGACAAACTTTTGTTTCACGAGATAATTTTTGTGATGAAAAATACTTTTTTTTTTTAAAAAGATTTTTCATTTAATCTTAAAGACAGTAAATTAATAATCGATTTTTTTTTGCATAAAATGATTGAAACTAAAAAGGAAAGTAAACTTTGTTTGTTTGTTTATACATTTAAAATAACTTCAAGATAATAATACAAAACAATAAAATACATCATGAGAAAATAACGAGAGTAAAAAAAAGATACAAATCTTATAAAATATAAAATAAAACCCAAATAATCCATATTTTTATAGATCAAATAAAATCTGCTTGTTTTAAATAAATAGATGTTTTTTATCAAATAATTGTTTGAATAAAGAAGATTGATTTGTTTATTTAGTTAAGAATTAATCATGAAAGATAAGATGATATAATAATACATTCAGTAAATAAATCACTCTTTAATTCACAATTATTTCATGAAGTATTTGTCAAGATGTTAAATAAAAAAGTCATCATTTTGAACAAGAAAACACGTAAATGAATAAACCCTGAAGAGAAGCAACATCTCCAGGACGGTTGAACCGCGTGCTCTTGAGCAACGACCGCGGTTTGTTCTGAAACTTTGATGAGACGCTTAACGGCGTCAGACGCTCAGGATCGTGTTTCATTCATGAGCAGTTTGTGGACGAGAGGAAGCGCAGCCACTCGAGAACAAGATCACAGATACAACAGTTCCACGGGGACTCTGTCCGGGTCTTGAACCCGGAGGAGGCCCCGGGGCGGACCCGGCAGAACCCCATCATAGGGTCGAGCGGCAGAAGAAGAATCTGGACGTCTTCGCTTCGGCTGCTGCTGCCCCCGCGACCTTGAGCGAGCGCCAGGTAAGATCTGACACCTGAGAAGGTCAGGTGACCCTCGCTGACCCGGTGCAGGTCCGGTGGAGCGACGCCCGCACAACAAGAACCGTCGACGAGACGTTGAAACTCCGTCCTCGTCTGCCCTCGTGAGTTCAGACCCACGACACGCATCCAACCGCGTCTGCGGGATTTGAACCCACAACCCATCAGTAGAATACATAAGTGCTTTCGACCATTTTTCAGCCAAAACGCCTTGCTCAAGGACACGTAGCAGACAGACATGTCAATGCGTTGCTCGAGGGCAGACGTGAAGGCAGAGGAAATTCAACCGTCAACAGTGACTAAACACACTTGGACCTCTTCACGCGCGGATGAGAGTTCCGCTGCCTTGCTGAAGGGCAGCAGAGGAGCAGGGAGACGAACGCACACATGGTGTCGGGAATACGGCCAACAACCACAATCGGCAGGGAAACGATAGTGCTGAGCTCAGGGGAATAGAACCCGCAACGTGTTATTTGTTACGATGCACGACTTACAGGTCGTTTTGCTCAAAGGCGTGATGGTAACCGGGAATTAAACCGGCAATCATTTTGAGAAAATTGTGGCTTTATTTGTTGTGTTTTGCTCAAGGACAGATTGAACCAGCAACCTCTTCGCTCGTGCGTCTATTAAGTACATGTGAAGTGAGTTTGAATATCTCTGTTAATGCTTTGCTCAAGGGCAGACAACGACCAGAGGTTAACAAACACACAAGTTACGACATTAACACAGTTGGGAATTGAACTCGCAACGGATTCGGAAGCTTGTACGAACATAGATGTAGTGCTTTGCTCAAGGGCAGTTGTCACGTCACACACACAAGGATACGCTGCAGGTGAGTTTTAATGCCTTGCTCAAGGGTGAGAACTGAACTCACAACAAAAACACACACACGATGCGAGACGACAACAGACACAGAACCCACAACCCCAGACCCAGAACCAGCGCTCAGGACTCACCCGTCCCACCAGGATGGGGTCCGGTCCAGAGAACTCCTCCAGCACAAACATCTGGTTCCAGACCCAGCCTCGCTTGGCTCGGACCAGCAGCCGCTCCGGCCTCGTCACGCTCTCCGGACTCTGGTTCTGACCCGGAACCGGCGTCCCGGACCCGCGGGAAGGAAGAGTAATCCACAGCAAACACATCCACAGGTCCACGAGCATCCTGGCTGTGGTTCCGGTCCAGTCTCGGGAAGTTCTGATCTCCTCACACGTCGTCGTCTTCTTCACTCCTGGTTCTGGTTCTGGTTCTGACGGGCCTCCGCGGAGGGTCGACGCTCGAGGTCCGGTCCCTGCGACGTCATCCCCGAGACCTGAGGGAAGATTCCGTGATCAGAACAATCGTCGAGGAATCGGACCCTGGAGCGGGTTCAGATTATTCCGCTTTAATCTGCTGTTTCTGAAGATAATCCCGCGAGACTCGCAGCAATTACACGTTCGCTGTGATTAACGTTCGCACAAGATTCCTGCTCTGACACACACTGCCCCGCGGCCCTCGAGCAACGCACGAGCTGCCAACACAAGACGAGCCCGCGGGAGGAGGAGGAGGAGGAGGAGGAGGAGGAGGAGGAGGAGGAGGAGTACCCGGAGCTGACCGGAGCATCTACGACGACACTAATCTGGATTATAATCCCACATGAAAGTCACTTACCACACAATTACAATAAAACAATAAAACAATAAAAAATGAAGCGAGTCTTCAAATCTACCCGGAGACACGTCTACACAACACACGCACACCGTTGCTACACAACACATGCACACGTTACAGACGCGTCGCGTGTGTAACGTTGTGCGCACCAGACACGAAATGTGTAACGAAATAATCACAGAAAACGGTTTTGTCGTCTTTGACGTGAAGAAACGCACACCCTCGTCGCGTGTAGCTACACAACGAATACACAATGATCCAAACACGCACACACACGCACATATCAGTGTAACACACGTGCAGGACGTTTAAAGACCCACTAATGAAGACACACAGCAGCTCTTAAGTGACACAAACGGCGTCAATAATTCATGCACTTTTGTGTACACAATGAGTACACACTGTTCGGGTTGTTATGACCGAAACACGCACACACACATTTATACACGTGTGTAACACACATTTATACAGGTTTTTAACACACATTTATACAGGTTTTTAACACACATGCAGGACGATTAAAGACACACACAAAAATAACACAACATTTCTTAAATCACATATTAATCGATAATTCATGCACTTTTTTGTACACAATAAGTACACAATGTTCGGGTTGTATTGATCCAAACACGCACACACATGTGTACACTTGTGTAACACACATGCAGGACGATTAAAAACACACACATGAAACAACACAACAGCTCTTAAGTGACATTATAATCGGCGTCAATAATTCATGCACTTTTGTGTACACAACCTCACACGTGCAGAGAACACACACTCACAACATGTGTGTGCACGAAGTTCTTCATCATTGACGTGAAGAAACACGCACGCAATCACACAATTCAACACGTGCAACTACACAATAAATACAAAAATACGAGTTTTTCGAGCGTGTTGATCAGAACTCACGCACTTGTGTGACACGCGCGCGCGAGACGTTTAACGAGAAACACACAACCGTCGTCAATAATTCACGCGCTCGTGTGTAACACAACCTCACACGTGCACACAACAACACAACAACACAACAACACAACACACAACAACACAACACGGCAGAAAGAAAGAGTGGAATTTCTTCACAAGCGCGTGATCGTGCGCGTGATCGCAAACTATCCACAGTGAGCTGTCCAAAGTGAAAATGACGCGCGTGCGTCATAGCGTGCGCGTGATAACTTCACTTGATTTTAGGCGATAAAACACACGCGCACGCGCGCTGCAGGTAAAATTCGCGCGTGTTTAACGATCGATAATCTCGGAGATTAAAAGTGCTGATGATGTTGCGCGCGCACGTCTCTCGTCGATTAAAAAACCGCGTTAATTATCGTCCGTGACGTCACAGGTCGTGGTTCGGTTGAAGGTTCGAGTCCCGGATCCACGGCGGGCTCGCGGGGAAAGTCACGCGGGATCCGTGAGTTCCGCCAACTTTTTGTGCACGCGCGCACACACCAGCGTGACTCGCGCGCACGAACACACACGCACACACTCAAGGGCAGCAACAAATCAACCGAGCCGAGCGCGGGTTCGAGCCTGCGGATTGTACCGGGCTCGGTTCCGCCGCAGTTCCGGTCCGGACAGAATCTCAATAAAGGTTTGAGGAGAAAAAAATGCTGCGTTCAAGTCACACGATGCGTTCAGGACCAGTTGGACTGGACAGCTCCGGTACCGAGGAGCTGTCCGTGGTGCTGCTCGCAGAAGAACCCGGATTAGATCCATAAAGTTTGACCCGTTTCTACTGCAGGGAAGTTTCCTCGCAGCCGCGGGTCCGGTTCCGACCGAACAGGAGTCTGGACTCACAAGTGGTCCCGCAGGTTCGGTTCCGAAGCCGCTCCAGAGACACCTGTCAGCCGCGCGCGCGGTTCCGACGGATACTTACTGGTGCAGCGCGCGTGGGTTCTCGCATGGTTTAGGTCCAAACGTGCACGCGCGCGGGAGCAGAACAGATCCGGTTCCGAAGGTTCGGTTCGGTCGCGCGGGGAGAGCGAGCTCCGACACGCACGCGGGTGGACTGAGAGTGAGCTCGTGAGAGGAGCCACGAGCCTCCTCCCACTCACGCGCGCGCGCGCGGGGCTCGGGTCAGCAGGCGCGCGCGCGCTTCTGTCGTGGGTTCGGATCCGAGGCTCGTGGACCGAGTCACTGGGTCCGGTTCAGGTGGAGGTTGAAGGTTCGAATCCACACGCGTGAGGTGAGTCTGCAGGTGAAGGTTCGAGTCTCGAGGAGCAGCAGAGGTTGAAGGTTCGAATCCACGCGCACGTGGTTTTCATGAGCAGATACAAGTTGAATTCATTGAAGGTGTTGGTTCGATTCCCAGCGACCATGATTCAAGCGCGCTCTCTTTGCCCTTGAGCAATTCAAAAAGATTAAGAATACCTTTTAAAAGTCGCCTCACATTTGAGCAAGGCACACACATATCATCAGGTCGTGGGTTTGATTCCCAGCAGGAGATTTCAAACCCTGCCGTTGAGCAAATAAAAACACATGTAATTACAGTCAAAACATGTTTTAAGAGTCGCTTCAGATCAAAGTGACGCTAATGCATCTTCAGGGTTGTGGGTTCAACTCCCAGAGTTTCGGTCGCAGCTACTTATCCCGCCAATTAGTGTGTGTCCGAGCTCCGCCGTTGAGCAAGGCACGAACATGCGCCGTGTCGTGTGTGTGATGTTGTGTGTCGGTGCTACACGCAGGAGACAGTGGATGACAGTGCCTGGTTCGAAACCGCTGCCTCTGAGCCTGTGAGCCTGTGAGCCTGTGAGCCTTTGAGCAAGGCACTGACGCTCACCTCGTGAAGAAAACCCTCAGTTGTGAGTCAATAACACACGTGTGTGTAGTTTAGTGTTATTGTTTAAACACGTGTGTGTTTCTTGTTAATCTATTTTAAAATTGTGTTTCATCTTCATCCCAGTTGTGTGTTTAAAAAAATAAGCGTGACTTCGTGTTGTGTGTGTAACGTATCGAATAATGTGTGTGTTTTAGTGCGTGACCCGTGTGTGTGTTTGTATTATTGTGTAATACAATCTGTGCGTGACAATATCCTTGTAATGTAATATCACTGATGCGTTTCTCCGTTTGTAGCACGTGTGTGTGTGTGTGTGTGTGTGTGCGTGTGTGTGTGTAATATAACCAGTGTGTGTGCGTGTGTGAGTGACAGCAGACGCGGTGAGCACACTCAGGGCGCCCTCTAGTGGACACTGTGAGTCCTGCATCTTCACTTCAGGCCTTCAGAGCCGCGAGAGTTGACGACAGTCACGTGACTTTTCAAGTATTTAAACTACTTAAACTACTTAAAGTACTTTGACGGACTGTAAATGTGTAAAACCGATGAAATACTAAATATAAATAAACGATTATAAGTCAATATTTTAATGGTAAAAGCAGAAAAAATGATTTGATTTATTTTTTGAAAATATGTGTTTTATATTTAATTATAGATATTTTAAGTATATTTTTAAACATATACACCAAGTTGAATTAAAGTTATTAATCATATAAAAATAAATAATTCAAAAATAAGTTTTAATTTGACTTGAAATACAAATGATCTGGTATTTTATTTAAAAATACATCCTAATGAATTACAACCAGAAATAATAAATAATAAAATTAAAGAATTATACATTGTTTCATTTATATCTAAATATGTTTTTTATCCAAATACATTTAAATTAATTGTGAAAAAAATGATAAAAAAAAACTTTAACAGGGTCTTTGAAAATAAAGTAATAAATACTTCTGTTAAGATTATATTTATAAAAGTATTTTAAATGTTTTTAAATATTAATTCAAACGACTTTTGATTTTTTTATATCTGAAACTAAGAGAAAATAATTTTCATTTGAATTAAGTTTAAAGTTTTATCGTCGCTGATGTAACTTCCTGTGCAGTGCTGTAACAACAACAGGATAGAGCGCCACCTAGTGCCCAACACTACCCCTACACCCCTGGAGAACCAATCACCATCCTCGCTGAGAGACTCACCTGCAGCTGTGGGAGGAAACCAGTCAGTGAGTCCATGTGAGTTTAGGCTTTAAACCCACGTGGACTAGTGCTGTGTTCAACTAGGAGGAGGCCCCGGGACCGACCCAGGACCCTGGAGAGATGATCGTGTTCACTAGAAGTTTTTTTATTAATTATAATTAACATCACAACAAAATAAACACAACGTTTGTTTATTTTTCAGTTTGATCATGAAATCCAGCAAGATCACGGCGATTGACTGAGTACGAGAGGATACAATGACTAAGGACGAGACGGTATGATGACTGAGGACGAGAGGATACGATGACTAAGGACGAGACGGTGCGATGACTAAGGACGAGACGGTACGATGACTGAGGACGAGAGGATACGATGACTAAGGACGAGACAGTGCGATGACTAAGGACGAGAGGATACGATGACTAAGAACGAGACGGTACGATGACTGAGGACGAGAGGATACGATGACTAAGAACGAGACGGTACGTTGACTGAGGACGAGGGGATACGATGACTAAGGACGAGACGGTACGATGACTGAGGACGAGAGGATACGATGACTAAGGACGAGACGGTGCGATGACTAAGGACGAGAGGATACGATGACTAAGAACGAGACGGTACGATGACTGAGGACGAGAGGATACGATGACTAAGGACGAGACGGTACGATGACTGAGTACGAGATGATACAATGACTAAGGACGAGACGGTATGATGACTGAGGACGAGAGGATACGATGACTAAGGACGAGAGGTGCGATGACTAAGGACGAGACGGTACGATGACTGAGGACGAGAGGATACGATGACTAAGGACGAGATGGTGCGATGACTAAGGACGAGAGGATACGATGACTAAGAACGAGACGGTACGATGACTGAGGACGAGAGGATACGATGACTAAGGACGAGACGGTACGATGACTGAGGACGAGAGGATACGATGACTAAGGACGAGACGGTACGATGACTGAGGACGAGAGGATACGATGACTAAGGACGAGACGGTGCGATGACTAAGGACGAGAGGATACGATGACTAAGGACGAGACGGTACGATGACTGAGGACGAGAGGATACGATGACTAAGGACGAGACGGTACGATGACTGAGGACGAGAGGATACGATGACTGAGGACGAGAGGATACGATGACTGAGGACGAGAGGATACGATGACTAAGAACGAGACGGTACGATGACTGAGGACGAGAGGATACGACGACTAAGGACGAGACGGTGCGATGACTCAGGACAAGACGGTACGATGACTGAGGACGAGAGGATACGATGACTAAGGACGAGACGGTGCGATGACTAAGGACGAGACGGTACGATGACTGAGGACGAGAGGATACGATGACTAAGAACAAGAGGATACAATGACTAAGGACGAGACGGTACGATGACTGAGGACGAGAGGATACAATGACTAAGGACGAGAGGATACGATGACTAAGGACGAGACGGTGCGATGACTGAGGACGAGAGGATACAATGACTAAGAACGAGACGGTACGATGACTGAGGACGAGAGGATACAATGACTAAGGACGAGACGGTACGATGACTGAGGACGAGAGGATACAATGACTAAGGACGAGACGGTACGATGACTGAGGACGAGAGCATACGATGACTAAGGACGAGACGGTACGATGACTGAGTACGAGAGGATACGATGACTAAGAACGAGGCGGTACGATGACTGAGGACGAGAGGATACGATGACTAAGGACGAGACGGTACGATGACTGAGGACGAGAGGATACGATGACTAAGGACGAGACGGTGCGATGACTAAGGACGAGAGGATACGATGACTAAGGACGAAACGGTACGATGACTGAGGACGAGAGGATACAATGACTAAGGACGAGACGGTACGATGACTGAGGACGAGAGGATACGATGACTAAGGACGAAACGGTACGATGACTGAGGACGAGAGGATACGATGACTAAGGACGAGACGGTACGATGACTGAGGACGAGAGGATACGATGACTAAGAACGAGACGGTACGATGACTGAGTACGAGAGGATACGATGACTAAGAACGAGGCGGTACGATGACTGAGGACGAGAGGATACGATGACTAAGGACGAGACGGTACGATGACTGAGGACGAGAGGATACGATGACTAAGGACGAGACGGTGCGATGACTAAGGACGAGAGGATACGATGACTAAGGACGAAACGGTACGATGACTGAGGACGAGACGGTACGATGACTAAGGACGAGAGGATACGATGACTAAGGACGAAACGGTACGATGACTGAGGACGAGAGGATACAATGACTAAGGACGAGACGGTACGATGACTGAGGACGAGAGGATACGATGACTAAGGACGAAACGGTACGATGACTGAGGACGAGAGGATACGATGACTAAGGACGAGACGGTACGATGACTGAGGACGAGAGGATACGATGACTAAGAACGAGACGGTGCGATGACTAAGGACGAGACGGTACGATGACTGAGGACGAGAGGATACGATGACTAAGGACGAGACGGTACGATGACTGAGTACGAGAGGATACAATGACTAAGGACCAGACGGTACGATGACTGAGGACGAGAGGATACGTAACTAAGGATGAAACGGTACGATGACTGAGGACGAGAGGATACGATGACTAAGGACGAGACGGTACGATGACTGAGTACGAGAGGATACAATGACTAAGGACCAGACGGTACGATGACTGAGGACGAGAGGATACGATGACTAAGGATGAAACGGTACGATGACTGAGGACGAGAGGATACGATGACTAAGGACGAGACGGTACGATGACTGAGGACGAGAGGATACAATGACTGAGTACGAGAGGATACGATGACTAAGGACGAGACGGTACGATGACTGAGGACATATATACTTGTTACTACACTATCACAACACCAGAGTCAAGTACTGGACAATACTACACATATATACTTGTTACTACACTATCACAACACCAGAGTCAAGTACTGGACAATACTACACATATATCCTTGTTACTACACTATCACAGCACCAGAGTCAAGTACTCCACAATACTACACATATATATTTGTTACTACATTATCACAACACCAGAGTAAAGTACTGGACAATATTACACATATATCCTTGTTACTACATTATCACAACACCAGAGTCAAGTACTGGACATTACTGCACATATATACTTGTTACTACACTATCACAACACCAGAGTCAAGTACTGGACAATACTACACATATATACTTGTTACTACATTATCACAACACCAGAGTCAAGTACTGGACAATACTACACATATATCCTTGTTACTACAATATCACAACACCAGAGTCAAGTACTGGACTTTACTACACATATATACTTGTTACTACACTATCACAACACCAGAGTCAAGTACTGGACAATACTACACATATATCCCTGTTACTACAATATCACAACACCAGAGTCAAGTACTGGACTTTACTACACATATATACTTGTTACTACACTATCACAACACCAGAGTAAAGTACTGGACAATATTACACATATATCCTTGTTACTACATTATCACAACACCAGAGTCAAGTACTGGACAATACTGCACATATATACTTGTTACTACACTATCACAACACCAGAGTCAAGTACTGGACAATACTACACATATATACTTGTTACTACATTATCACAACACCAGAGTCAAGTACTGGACAATACTACACATATATCCTTGTTACTACAATATCACAACACCAGAGTCAAGTACTGGACTTTACTACACATATATACTTGTTACTACACTATCACAACACCAGAGTCAAGTACTGGACAATACTACACATATATCCTTGTTACTACAATATCACAACACCAGATTCAAGTACTGGACTTTACTACACATATATACTTGTTACTACACTATCACAACACCAGATTCAAGTACTGGACAATACTACAACATATATACTTTTTACTACATTATCACAACACCGGAGTCAAGTAATCCACAATACTACACATATATCCTTGTTACTACACTATCACAACACCGGAGTCAAGTACTGGACAATACTACACATATATACTTTTTACTACACTAATACTACAATACACAACACCAGAGTCAAGTACTGGACAATACTACACATATATACTTGTTACTACACTATCACAACACCAGAGTCAAGTACTGGACAATACTACACATATATACTTGTTACTACACTATCACAACACCAGAGTCAAGTACTGGACAATACTATATATATATATACTTGTTACTACACTATCACAACACCAGAGTCAAGTACTGGACAATACTACACATATATCCTTGTTACTACACTATCACAACACCAGAGTCAAGTACTGGACAATACTACACATATATACTTGTTACTACACTATCACAACACCAGAGTCAAGTACTGGACAATACTACACATATATACTTGTTACTACACTATCACAACACCAGAGTCAAGTACTGGACAATACTACACATATATACTTGTTACTACACTATCACAGCACCAGAGTCAAGTACTGGACAATACTACACATACATGTTTGTTACTACACTATCACAGCACCAGAGTCAAGTACTGGACAATACTACACATATATCCTTGTTACTACACTATCACAACACCAGAGTCAAGTACTGGACAATACTACACATATATACTTGTTACTACACTATCACAACACCAGAGTCAAGTACTGGACAATACTACACATATATACTTGTTACTACACTATCACAGCACCAGAGTCAAGTACTGGACAATACTACACATACATGTTTGTTACTACACTATCACAACACCAGAGTCAAGTACTGGACAATACTACTTATATATACTTGTTACTACACTATCACAGCACCAGAGTCAAGTACTGGACAATACTACACATATATCCTTGTTACTACACTATCACAACACCAGAGTCAAGTACTGGACAATACTACACATATATACTTGTTACTACACTATCACAACACCAGAGTCAAGTACTGGACAATACTACACATATATACTTGTTACTACACTATCACAACACCAGAGTCAAGTACTGGACAATACTACACATATATACTTGTTACTACACTATCACTATATATCACTATATATGATATCCTTGTATTGTGATACTATCAACACACTCTTGACTACACAAACCTCTAGTGTTCACCCAAAAAGTGCACAACATGGTTTCTGGAGAAACATGACAGTCCAGCCCTCTTCAGCTCAACTGCTGCCTCCTCGACGTAACTAAACAGTAACTCTTCACACTCGTCTACACGAGTCGTTTCTCTCACAATCACAGACATAATCCTGAGCGCGAGCCTCAAATGAACTCGTCCACGACTTTCATTTCCAGACGTCCGCCGACTCGACGCCACATGAGGCTCTTGTGTTTGTCTTAGCGCTCGCCTGCGACCTCCGACCTCGGAGCCGCGCGTCCCAATTAGCGAGGACATCAAGTCGGCCATTATTTACATCAGTAGCGTTTAATTTCCCGCCCACTCGCCTCCGGAGCTGCAGGGAGTTCAGATTATACATCGAGTCTTAAACGTGCGGCGGTGATGGAGGTTCTATTGACGGACGGACGAGTGATTGGATTAGTGTTCGGATCGACCCCCCCCCCCCCCCCTCAATCTGAGGTCCGGACCAATCCCTGATCCATCACCGGGTCTGGATTAATGACATATCAACTGTGTTTGTTCACCAATCAGTCGTCGCTACACAATCAAACACAATCAAACACACAACCCTGGGATTATTTCATTCAAACAACAAGATGTGAAACCAAAACAATAATCCAGATTAAAACTATAATTTCACGTCATTGAAATAATCTCTTAGAATTAGTTCTTAAAAGTTTTTAATCTGAAGACGAAACGTTTAAAAAAAAGTTTTTTAATCTGAAAACCATTCATCAACGATCTTCTGTATTAAACCCGTGATCGCGGTGATTCGACTCACCTGTGAACCGAGTCTTCTTCAAACGACTCACTCAGTTTCCTTGATAACGACTCTCTTTGAGATCCGAGAAAGTCCCTCGTCTCAGTCCTTCTGACTCGAATGTATTCTTCGATTCCTTGAGTCGGACTGAGTCGCTGACACGAGTTACAAAGACTCACCGAGACGAGGAGCTCGAGTCATGACTCGATGAGTCGGAACGATTTGTTATAGAGATTCACTCATTAATGGTTATTAGGGTGAAATCAACTCTAAATATAATCTGAGTCTGAGTCGAGGAAATATCGAGTCGGACCCTTTTTAGACTCACCAAGTGTATGACTGTGTTATGAGTCTGAACTTATTTTCCTTATTTCAGTCAAAATCATGAGTCCAACCAACTTCCTGTCTGTCACAGTGAATCATTTATGAATAAATTGACTCAAGAATTCAGAAATTCACGAGTCCAACCAACTTCCTGTCCATCAAAATGAATCATCTATGAATAATTTGACTCTAGAATTCAGAAATGTACGAGTCCAACCAACTTCCTGTCCATCAAAATGAATCATCTATGAATAATTTGACTCTAGAATTTGGGAATTCATGAGTCCAACCAACTTCCTGTCCATCAAAATGAATCATCTATGAATAATTTGACTCTAGAATTTGGGAATTCATGAGTCCAACCAACTTCCTGTCCATCAAAATGAATCAATTATGAATAATTTGACTCTAGGATTCAGAAATTCACGAGTCCAACCAACTTCCTGTCCATCAAAATGAATCATCTATGAATAATTTGACTCTAGAATTTGGGAATTCATGAGTCCAACCAACTTCCTGTCCATCAAAATGAATCATCTATGAATAATTTGACTCTAGGATTCAGAAATGTACGAGTCCAACCAACTTCCTGTCCATCAAAATGAATCAATTATGAATAATTTGACTCTAGGATTCATAAATTCACGAGTCCAAACAACTTCCTGTCCATCAAAATTAATCAATTATGAATAATTTGACTCTAGGATTCAGAAATTCACGAGTCCAACCAACTTCCTGTCCATCAAAATGAATCATCTATGAATAATTTGACTCTAGAATTTGGGAATTCATGAGTCCAACCAACTTCCTGTCCATCAAAATGAATCATCTATGAATAATTTGACTCTAGAATTTGGGAATTCATGAGTCCAACCAACTTCCTGTCCATCAAAATGAATCATCTATGAATAATTTGACTCTAGAATTTGGGAATTCATGAGTCCAACCAACTTCCTGTCCATCAAAATGAATCATCTATGAATAATTTGACTCTAGGATTCAGAAATGTACGAGTCCAACCAACTTCCTGTCCATCAAAATGAATCATCTATGAATAATTTGACTCTAGAATTTGGGAATTCATGAGTCCAACCAACTTCCTGTCCTTCACAATGAATCATGGAATCATGAATTTATCTGACTCAAGGATTTGAGAATTCATGAGTCCAGTCAACTTCCTGTCCGTCACAGTGAATCAGTGAATCATGAATACATTATATTTGGAATTTGGGAATTTATGAGTCCAACCAACTTCCTGTTCATTAAAATTATTAGTCTCTGAATTTATCTGACTCCAGAATTTGAGAATTCACGAGTCCAACTAGCTTCCTGTCCATCACAATGAATAAAGCTCACTGTTTTCCATGAGTCCCACTCACTTCCTGTCAGTGCTCAAGTCTCTACTGTTGAACCTCATCTCAGCAGCTGCTGAGCAGCGAGAACAGCTTCATGAGTTCGGTTGTAGGACTCGTAAAAAGTTGTTGTCGTCCATAGAAACGTTAACGAGCTTCTGGTGACAAGAAAGAGTTAAACCTTCAATTCAACAAGAGACTCGTGAAGTGATTCACGGCAGGTTCGCGTGAAAGCCTCACAAATAATTCACGGCTCAGCCCCGAGAGGAGTTTTTCCCCGCGGCGCTAAATAAGTGATTAATTCCTGCGACGCAGCCCGGAGCGCCGATCACAACATCAGACGCCGCGAAGAAAGGCGGAGTAAGTGGAGGGGAAATGGTCTTTAGAACACAAGCATCCTCCATCCATCACCGGTCACGGGCTCGTCGCCCGATTAATCACAGCGAAGTCCAGAGAAGATGGAGTTTGGATTATTAATGATCAACACATTCCGATAATAAAACGTCGTGTTCCTTCGCACGCGGTCAGAGTGCGAGTCTTGAGGGACGGTTTTGTTCATTCGTTTGCTTTTCTTTTACATCTTTTTTTTTTTCACAACCATCGACAGTCATAATGAAAATGTTCATTTTCTGCTGCTTGTTCGCTTATGAAGGTCGTGGAGTCTATCCCAGTATCATAGGGCGAGAGGTGAGGGACACCCTGGACAGGAGGCCAGTCTGTCTCAAAGACAGACAACCATTCACACACACACTCATACCTACGGACAATTTCCCAAAGTTCTCAATCCACCCTTGTATGTTTGTGGACTGTGGGAGGAAACCGGAGTGTCCGGAGTAAACCTACAGATACACAGAAAGGTCAGGAGTTGACCTGGAAGAGAACCTACGACCTTCTTTCTGTGAAGTTGAATCTGTTAAAACTGTGAAACTGAGACGATTGAAAGTTTTAGTATTTAAAGTAAAAATGTGTGGAAACTGTTGCAACGATCAGTAGAAGAAGAAATACTGACGTGAAAATGATGAACTGAAAAAGGTTGAGAAGAAGAAAAAAGAAGAAAAGGAAGAAGAAAAAAATTGAATTTGTAGTAAAAGTAGAAGTAGTAGACATCGAAGTAGTGAAGGTAGTAGAGTTATTAGAATAAGTAGTAGAAGTAGTGGAAGAATTTGTAGTAAAAGTAGAAGTAGTGGAAGAATTTGTAGTAGAAGTAGAAGTAGTCAAATAATTAGTAGAAGTATGATTAGTAAAAGCAGTAGGAAAATTAGTAATAGAAGTAGAATAATTAGTAGTAGAAGTATAATTAGTAAAAGCAGTAGTAGAATTAGTAGTAGAAGTAGAAGTTGTCAAATAATTAGTAGAAGTAGACGTTGTGGCAGAAGTATCAAAATTAGTAGTAGAAGTAGAAGGAGTCATAGAATTAGAAGTTAATGAAGTAGTAGAATTAGTAGTAGAAGTAGTAAAATAATTAGTAGTGGAAGTAGAAGTTGTCGTAGGAGCATCAGGATAAGTTCTAGAAGTAGTAGGATTAGTAGTAGAAATATAAGTAGAAGTATAATTAATAAAAGCAGTAGTAGGATTAGTAGTAGAAATATAAGTAGAAGTATAATTAATACAGCAGTAGTAGGAATAGTAGTATAAGTATAAGTATAATTAATATAGCAGTAGTAGGATTAGTAGTAGAAATAGAAGTAGAAGTATAATTAATATAGCAGTAGTAGGATTAGTAGTAGAAATATAAGTAGAAGTATAACTAATATAGCAGTAGTAGGATTAGTAGTAGAAATAGAAGTAGAAGTATAATTAATATAGCAGTAGTAGGATTAGTAGTAGAAGTAGAAGTAGAAGTATAATTAATATAGCAGTAGTAGGATTAGTAGTAGAAATAGAAGTAGAAGTATAATTAATATAGCAGTAGTAGGATTAGTAGTAGAAATAGAAGTAGAAGTATAATTAATATAGCAGTAGTAGGATTAGTAGTAGAAGTAGAAGTATAATTAATATAGCAGTAGTAGGATTAGTAGTAGAAATAGAAGTAGAAGTATAACTAATATAGCAGTAGTAGGATTAGTAGTAGAAATAGAAGTAGAAGTATTTAATATAGCAGTAAATAGGTTAAGTATAATTAATATAGCAGTAGTAGGATTAGTAGTAGAAGTAGAAGTATAATTAATATAGCAGTAGTAGGATTAGTAGTAGAAATAGAATTTGAAGTATAACTAATATAGCAGTAGTAGGATTAGTAGTAGAAATAGAATTTGAAGTATAACTAATAGGTAGTAGGATTAGTAGTAGAAATAGAATTTGAAGTATAACTAATATAGCAGTAGTAGGATTAGTAGTAGAAATAGAATTTGAAGTATAACTAATATAGCAGTAGTAGGATTGACATGAAAGTACCTGAAGGTCAAAGTTGAAGGAGTTGAAACATGAGTTGAAGATTCAAGTGAATGGAGAAAGAAAGGGTAGAAAAAAGAGGAATAGAAGGAAGAGTAGAAGACATAAAAGAAAGATAGAACACAGCCTGCATTTACAGAACGAGCAGATCTATTTTGATCTACTTTGATCCATCTCTGCTCACTAGCGCCTCCTGGCGTCCATCACAAAGTCACTTTCAAGTGAAGAAAGTTTTCCCGCCGAGCGTCAGAAGTTCCTCCGCCTCATGGCCGCCGCGGGAACTGCGGCCCCGCGACTGTAATCCTGAGGATTAGCGGCGACGGATGGAGTGATTCTCTTAAGTCGCGGCGAGATAATGGAGTGAGTCGTGACGTGTTGACATTTGCAGACGAACAACCTGTAACGTGTCGACAGAACAAACCACTCATCATGCAAATGTGACAAACAGCAGATTCAATTAGGAGCAGACGAGGCAACGCTCGTTAATTACATCCACTTTATTTATCCTCACTCACACACACACACACACACACACACACACACACACACTCACACACACACTCACACACACACACTCACTTACACACACTCACACACACACACACACACACACACACACACACACACACACACACACACACACACACACACACACACACACACACACACTCACACACACACACACACACACACACACACACACACACACACACACACACTCACACACACACACACACTCACACACACACACACACACACTCACACACACACACACACACACACACACACTCACACACACACACACACACACACACACACACACACACACACTCACACTCACACACACACACACACACTCACACTCACACACACACACACACACACACACACACACACACACACTCACACTCACACACACACTCACACACACACACACACACACACACACACACACTCACACACACACACACACACACACACACACACACACTCACACACTCACACACACACACACACACACACACACACTCACACACTCACACACACTTACACACACTCACACACACACATACACACACACACTCACACACTCACACTCACACTCACACACACACACTCACACACACACACACACACTCACACTCACACACACACACTCACACACACACACACACACACACACACACACACACACACACACACACACTCTCAGTAATCCCATCACAAACGATGATCTTTACATTAAACGCGTGGAGGCCGGCGGCAGGTAATGACATCAGATGCTTCAATCACATCTGATCGCGTTAAAGACGCTCGTGATTCACTCGCCGATGTAGTCGAGGAGACGGCAGCGGTCGGGGGGGAAATGTCGGGGGATGTCGGAACCTGGTTAGAGATCGTCGGTGTTTTTCTACACGTTTAGAAGAGAATTCTTGTTGTGATCTTTTATAAAGATTGTTTCTCTTAACGATCTGCAGGACGGTGACAGTGAAGGAGGAAATACTCGGTGAAGAAGTAGTAGAATAAGTAGAGTTAGTAGTAGAGGTAGTAGAAGAAGTAGAAGTAGAAGAAGAAGAAGAATTAGTAGAAGAAGTAGAATTAGTAAAAGCAGCAGTAGAAGTAGGAGAATTAGTAGTAAAAGTAGTAAAATAATTAATAGTAGAAGTTGAAGTTGTAGTAGAAGTATCAGAATGAGTAGTAGTAGTAGAAGTTGTAGTAGAAGTGGTAAAATAATTAGTAGCAGAAGTAGTAAAATAATTAATAGAAGTAGTATAAGTTGTAGTAGAATTAGTAGTAGAAGTAGAAGTTGATGTAGAAGTATAAGAATGAGTAGTAGTAGTAGAAGTTGTAGTGGAATTAGTAGTAGAATTAGAAGTAGTAAAATAACAAGTATTGGGGGAATAAAATACTTAGTAGTACAAGTAGAACAATAATTAGTAGTAGAAGTAGAAGTAGTAAAAGAATTAGAAGAGAAGAAGTAAAATAATTAGTAATAGAAGTGGAAGTTTTCGTAGAAGTATCAGAATTAGTAGTAGAAGTAAAATTTGTCATAGAATTAGTAGTAGAAGTAGAAGTAGTAAAGTAATTTGTAGTAGAAGTAGGAAAATAATTAGTAAAGGAGAAGTAAAATAATAAGTAGTAGAAGAAGTAGTTCTAGTAGAAGTATCAGGATTAGTAGTAGAAGTGGTAAAATAATTAGTAGTAGAAGTAGAAGTTCTATTAAAAGTATCAGGATAAGTAGTAGAAGTAGTAGTAGAAGTAGATGTAGTAGTAGAAGCAAAAGTAAAAGTAGAAGTATAATTAAAAAATGCAGTAGTAGGATTAGTAGTAGTTGAAGAAGTACTATAAGTAGTAGTAAGTAGACAAAAGTGTATTTAAAGTTGAATTTAGTTTCCAGGTGTGAGTACATGAATGTACCTGAAAAAAGACAGTATTTCTGCTCGTTTAGAAGAGAATTCTTATTGTGATCTATGTGAGAGATTGTTTCTCTTAAGGATCGTCAGGACGGTGACAGTGAAGAGGAAACAATGAACCAGTGACACAGAGAAACATGGACGATCTTCCAGGAAGAAAACACACAGAAGACGAGGTCAGTGTCGGGGATCAGAGGTAGAGGAGGAAGAGGAAGAGGAAGAGGAAGAGGAAGAGGAAGAGGAAGAGGAAGAGGAAGAGGAAGAGGAAGAGGAAGAGGGAGAGGAAGAGGAAGAGGAAGAGGAGGAGGAGGAGGAGGAGGGAGAGGAGGAGGAAGAGGGAAGAGGAAGAGGAAGAGGAAGAGGGAGGAGGAAGAGGAAGAGGAAGAGGAGGAGGAGGAGGAGGAGGAGGAGGAAGAGGCAGAGGAGGAAGATGAAGAGGAGGAAGAGGAGGAAGAGGAGGAAGAGGAGGAAAGGGAGGAAGAGGAGGAAGAGGAGGAGGAAGAGGAAGAGGAAGGGGAAGAGGAAGTGGAAGTGGAAGTGGAAGAGGAAGGGGAAGAGGAAGAGGAGAGGAAGAGAAGAGGAGGAAGAGGAGGAGGAAGAGGAAGGGGAAGAGAAGAGGAAGGGGAAGAGGAAGAGGAGGAAGAGGAAGAGGAAGAGGAGGAGGAGGAGGAGGGAGGGAGGGAGGGAGGAGGAGGAGGAGGAGGAGGAAGAGGAAGAGGAAGAGGAAGAGGAGGAGAAGAGAGGAAGAGGAAGAAGGAGGAAGAGGGAGGAAGAGGAGGAAGAGGAGGAGGAAGAGGAAGGGGAAGAGGAAGAGGAAGGGGAAGAGGAAGAGGAGGAAGAGGAAGAGGAGAAGGAGGAGGAAGAGGAAGAGAAGAGGAGAGGAGGAGGAGGAGAAAGAGGAAGAGGAAGAGGAGGAAGAGGCAGAGGAGGAAGATGAAGAGGAGGAAGAGGAGGAAGAGGAGGAAGAGGAGGAAAAAGGAGGAAGAGGAGGAAGAGGAAGAGGAGGAGGAAGAGGAAGGGAAGAGGAAGTGGAAGTGGAAGTGGAAGTGGAAGTGGAAGAGGAAGGGAAGAGGAAGAGGAAGAGGAGGAGGAAGAGGAAGAGGAGGAAGAGGAGGAGGAAGAGGAAGGGGAAGAGGAAGAGGAAGGGGAAGAGGAAGAGGAGGAAGAGGAAGAGGAAGAGGAAGAGGGGAGGAGGAGGAGGAGGAGGAGGAGGAGGAGGAGGAGGAGGAGGAGGAGGAAGAGGAAGAGGAGGAGGAGAAAGAGGAAGAGGAGGAAGATGAAGAGGAGGAAGAGGAGGAGGAGGGGGAAGAGGAGGAAGAGGAGGAAAAGGAGGAAAAGGAGGAAGAGGAAGAGTAAGTAAGTAAGTAAGTAATATTTATTTATATAGCGCTTTTCGAGACCAGGGTCACAAAGCGCTTAAAAAATCAAAACAATACTCAAAAAAGTACTTACTTTAAAGATCAAGATCATACTGAGAACAACACAGGAGTTCGAGAAATTCAAGGAAAAGCCTGAACAAATAGAAACGTCTTAAGATGTTTCTTAAAGGAGTCAGTAGATCCATCAAGTGCAAAGAGAGAGAAGATCGTTCCAAAGCTTAGGAGCAACAGCCTGAAAAGATTTCTCTCCTCTGGTCCTGAGCCGTGTGCGTGGAACCATCAGTAGATTCTGATCCACAGACCTCAGAGCCCGAGCTGGGGTGTAAGGCTGGATCAGATCACTGATGGAAGGTCTGACCATGAATAGATCTGAAAGTAAGAACCAGAATTTTAAAGTTGATCCTGAAAGAAACTGGAAGCCAGTGAAGAGTTTTAAGGACCGGAGAAATGTGAGTTCTTCTACTTGAGCGGGTCAGAATTCTGGCTGCAGAGTTTAGTATGAACTGCAGACGAGACGATCCTTCTTGTTAAGACATGAAAACAAACTGTTACAATAGTCCAGACGAGAAGAAACAAACGCATGGATTATAAGATCCAGATCATGTTGTGACAACATTTTCCTAAGTTTAGAGATTTTTCTCAGTTGAAGGAAACAGTTTCTGGTCAGTTTTCTTCAGTGTTGAACAAGAGACATGTCTTTATCAAATACAACACCCAGGTTTCTCAGGCTCAGTTTGACAGACTGACCTAAGTCACCCAAGTACTGACTCAACCCTGGAATCTTATCATCAGGAGCTTCACCAGTGTTTCAGTTTTGTCCACATTTAGCTGTAAAGTGTTTTCACTCATTGTTTGATTTCTAGAAACAATTGACTAAGTTCAGCCTCTGAAGCCCAGTTGGATCAAAAGAGCAGTAGAGCTGGATGTCATCAGCAAAAATGTGATAAGAAACATCTGGAAATCTCTGAATGATTTTACCGAGGGGAATCAAGTACAGCAAAAACAATAAAGGACCCAGAACAGAACCTTGAGGGACTCCACACAACAGATCTGCCGATTCAGACCTCATTTGATTGGCAGATACACTAAAACTGCGCCCAGAAAGGTAAGATGAGAACCATTCTAACACAGACCCAGACAGTCTTCATCCCTCAGTCTTCTCAGCAGGATCTGGTGATCAACTGTGTCAAAGGCTGAGGACAGATCCAAGAGAACCAGAACAGTGAATTTACCAGAGTCAGCCGACATCATGATGTCACTGGACACTTTCAATAAAGCTGTCTCCGTAGAGTGATGTTTAGGGAAGCCAGACTGAAACTTCTCATGGATGTCGCTCTGATCCAGGAACAGCTGCTCAGACACCACCTTCTCCAAGATCTTGGACAAGAAAGGGAGCTTAGAAATAGGCCTGAAATTACTGAGGTCAGTTGGGTCTAAGCCTGGCTTTTTGAGCAGAGGCTCCACAATGGCATGTTTAAATGCATTGGGAAAAACCCCTGTGGAAAGGGAGAGGTTCACCATATTGGTAACCCAGGGGCCAATTACATCAAATACTTTGATGATGATCACACTGAGGTGAAGTCTATGCACCTCAAGTTTAGTAGACTTCCAGAGACGCTCAGTCTTTCGACAAAGTCTCTTCAGACTCAGGAGATCTTCATTTGTCCAAGGGCACCGTTTTTTCTGAATTTTCAAGTTGGATTTAACAGGTGCCACTTGATCCAGTATTTCAACACAATGATCAGTGAAACAGTGAATCAAACTGTCCACATCTGGACAGTAATCAAAGGAAAGACGGTCAAACATAGCAGAAAAACTGTCTGCAGTATCGGCTGAGATGATACGCCTCTGAGACCTAACTTTCAAAGGCTTAGGTTCAGGGATGAAGTCCAGGTTAAACAAGACAAGAGAATAATCAGATGGACATCATGTACAGATACATTATATGTTCAGGCCAAGAGTAAAAACTAAGTCTAAAATGTGGCCTTTTTGATGAGTGGGTTCAGAAACATGTTGCTCAAAATTAAAGGCTTCAGTTAAAGTTAAAAGTTCTTTAGCAGAACAAGATGTGACGTCATCAACATGAAGATTAAAGTCTCCAAGAATAAGAACAGATTCCATCTGAATAATGGAAGATAAGAAGTCACTAAAGTCTTTCAAGAACACCGCCGCAGGACCAGGCGGACGGTAGATTGACACACAATAGAAAGGTCTTGTAGAACCAACCAAGATCATCTGAGATTCAAAAGAAGTGAATTCCTGTGTCGGAATCACTTTGCAAGAACAACTCTCCCTAAAAACTGTAGCAACACCTCCTCCACGACCAGAGAGGCGAGGCTTCCCCAGGACAGCGCTCCCTACTGGACAGAGTTCGTTCAGATGAATAAACTCTTCCTCTCTCTGCCAAGTCTCAGAAAGACATAATAAATCCATAAAATAAATAATAAAATAAAAACAAAAGAGGAGGAGGAAGAGGAAGAGGAAGAGGAAGAGGAAGAGGAAGAGAAGACGAAGACGAAGACGACAAGGGAGGAGGGAGAGGAAGAGGAAGACGAAGACGAAGACGAAGACGAAGAAGAGGAAGAGGAAGAGGAAGAGGAAGAGCAAGTATCGACCGGACCTTTGTCAGTTTGTTCAACAAAAGTGACGTCTGGTCACGAATGAGTGGAAAACGATTAAAAACTAGCATCAGAGCCTTTTACTCAAGTTACTTTGTACCAAAGTATTTCTGCAGAAAATTGTATGAATTGTACATTTAAATGTTGAAAATGTATTTCTCCTTTATTGAAATTTTATAAAAAATGTTTAATCTTTATTTTGAAAAGTTTTATTTCTCTTAATTGATTGTTTTTCAATTAAATATTGTTTTTATTGACATTTTGAAGTAACAAAAAAAGAAAATACACAAGTTTGAATATTTCCAGAACAATTTTCAACCCTTGAGTTTAATATTATTATTCCTTTAATTCAATATTTTTAAACTCAATGAAGAAAAGATGGTAAAGTAATAATAATGACAATAATAAATGCAATATTTCTTTCATTTATAACCTTTTAAAAAATATAAATAATGCCATCTCTAATTTAATTTGTTAAAAAAAAAATGTTTTTGTTTAATTCAATTATTAAAAACAACAAATATAATATTAAAAAAATATTACTTATTAAATATTCATAATTTTAATTGTAATGTTATGTAATTTTAATGTAGAAATAAATGACATTTTCCCAAAAACCTATGAATGAAAAGATTGTGTGTGTTTGTAACGTTAAGTGTTATCAACACAACTCTGCTACACAAACACACACAACCAGGAGGTCGAGCGACAGCAAGTTAATCCTCCGACATAAACAATGAACTTGTTTCCACTAATATCTTCCATTAAGACTCGCCGCAGAGCAAGAAAAACATTTTAATTCCATGTAAGAACAGAGTCATTATTTGGTTTCACTCGCAGGAACAAGTTTGTTCGAAGCCGCAATTAAATTTCCTGAAGAAAACACTTTTGCAGAAGAGAGTCCTGCGGGGCCGAGTCGCCTTCCTCGGATCCTCGCTTCTAATGACTTCGAATCATCTCGCGACGAGCGAAGAGCTCGTTATTAATTAGAGCCAGGGAATCCTCGGAGGGCGGCGGGTTCGGGGGGTTCGGGGGGCGCGGGGGCTCGGGGGGGCAGGAAGTGCTGCCGACTCCACCAGGAATTACACAAAAACTACAATCAGATCTTCTTCAGTGTCGCTCGTGTGACTTAAATGATAATAATTCAATGTTTCTTTGATTGTAAACATAATCTCAGATATATTGACACGTGTGTGATTCACCAACATAATGACTGAAGTTCACAAACTACACACAAAGCATCAATTAACATCATTGTGGCATCAAGAACACGTGTGTGATTCACCAACATAATGACTCTTGTTCACAAACTACACACAAAGCATCAATTAACATCATTGTGGCATCAAGAACACGTGTGCGATTCACCAACATAATGACTCTAGTTCACAAACAACACACAAAGCATCAATTAACATCATTGTGGCATCAAGAACACGTGTGCGATTCACCAACATAATGACTCTAGTTCACAAACAACACACAAAGCATCAATTAACATCATTGTGGCATCAAGAACACGTGTGCGATTCACCAACGTAATGACTATTGTTCACAAACTACACACCAACCATCAATTAACATCATTGTGGCATCAAGAACACATGTGCGATTCACCAACATAATGACTCTAGTCCACAAACTACACATCAAGTAACACTATTGTGGCATCAAGAACACTTGTGCGATTCACCAACATAATGACTCTAGTTCACAAACTACACATCAAGTAACACTATTGTGGCATCAAGGACACTTGTGCGATTCACCAACCTAATGACTCTTGTTCACAAACAACACACCAACCATCAAGTAACATCATTGTGGCATCAAGAACACGTGTGCGATTCACCAACATAATGACTCTAGTTCACAAACTACACACAAAGCATCAATTAACATCATTGTGGCATCAAGAACATGTGTGCGATTCACCAACGTAATGACTATTGTTCACAAACTACACACCAACCATCAATTAACATCATTGTGGCATCAAGAACACGTGTGCGATTCACCAACATAATGACTCTAGTTCACAAACTACACACAAAGCATCAATTAACATCATCGTGGCATCAAGAACACGTGTGCGATTCACCAACATAATGACTCTAGTTCACAAACTACACACCAACCATCAATTAACATCATTGTGGCATCAAGAACACATGTGCGATTCACCAACATAATGACTCTAGTTCACAAACTACACACAAAGCATCAAGTAACATCATTGTGGCATCAAGAACACTATGTGTGATTCACCAACATAATGACTCTAGTTCACAAACTACACAAGCAAGCATCAATAAACATCGAAGTGACAATCAAGACACCTGTGTGTTTCACCAACGTAATGACTCAGTCCCCAAAAAAAACCAAAAAAAAAAAAAAAAATCTAGGACATCAAGAACTCGTGTGAGATTCACCAGCATAATGACTCTAGTTCACAAACTAAACACCAACCATCAATTAACATCATTGTGGCATCAAGAACACATGTGCGATTCACCAACATAATGACTCAAGTTCACAAACTACACACAAAGCATCAATTAACATCATTGTGGCATCAAGAACACGTGTGTGATTCACCAACATAATGACTCTTGTTCACGAACTACACACAAAGCATCAATTACCATCATTGTGGCATCAAGAACACGTGTGTGATTCACCAACATAATGACTCTAGTTCACAAACTACACACCAAGCATCAATTAACATCATTGTGGCATCAAGAACACATGTGCGATTCACCAACATAATGACTCTAGTCCACAAACTACACATCAAGTAACACTATTGTGGCATCAAGGACACTTGTGCGATTCACCAACCTAATGACTCTTGTTCACAAACAACACACCAACCATCAAGTAACATCATCGTGGCATCAAGAACACGTGTGCGATTCACCAACATAATGACTCTAGTTCACAAACTACACACAAAGCATCAATTAACATCAAAGTGATATCAAGCACACATGTGCGATTCACCAACATAATGACTCTTGTTCACAAACTACACATCAATTAACATCAAAGTGATATCAAGAACACATGTGCGATTCACCAATTGAGTTGTAAAGCGAGCTAAAGAAGCGTCAGCATTTCATCGTACTAATACTAATACTCGTACTAATAGTCATAAAGTGTAACTGCTATTCACTTCTTTCTCTGGCGTCGCTGTGGCAACAAACATAAATGGATTCAACATTAGTCAGCCGTGGCTAATGGAATCACACGTGTGCGAGCAATGAATATATTAACTCTAATATTCGTCGTCTGTTGTGTGGGATTCAACATGATTTAATGAGTTCTATTAATTTACACATTTGTTAATGCGACTCAACGAATGAGCCACTTACTGTATGTTCGACTTGATTCAATGACCTGCAACATCATTTGCACGTGTGTGATTCAGCATCACTACCTTTGAGTCAAATAGAGTCACTTTCTCCTCTAGAGTTAATGACTCACAAATTTGGATGTTTGTGATTCAGTACCCTTGAGTCACATTTCTCTTCAGTTAATGACTCACTTAATCACCTGCACGTGTGTGATTCAGCCTTGCTAGCTTTGAGCCAAAAAGAGTCACTTTCTCCTTTAGAAACTTGAGTTAATGACTCACAAAATCATTTGGATGTGTGTGATTCAGTACCCTTGAGTCACATTTCTCTTCAGTTAATGACTCACTTAATCACCTGCACGTGTGTGATTCAGCCTTGCTAGCTTTGAGCCAAAAAGAGTCAATTTCTCCTTTAGAAACTTGAGTTAATGACTCACAAAATCATTTGGATGTGTGTGATTCAGTACCCTTGAGTCACCTAGAGTCACATTTCTCTTCTGGAACCTTCAGTGAATGACTCTCTTAATCACCTGCACGTGTGTGATTCAGCACTGCTACCTTCGAGTCAAATAGAGTCACATTTCCCTTCAAAATAAACCTGAGTCAATGACTCACAACATCACTGGCATGTGTGTGAAACTCATGAGCCACTCAAGTGCGACTCGCTCTCGTTGTGACTCACAGTTGTTGCAGTGACTCGCACACGTGTGACATCAGGATCTTCAGATGAAGCTCTCGTCGGCGACAGATGCTCCAACTTCAGCAGCTGCTGCTCCACGAGTCTGTCGCGTCATTAGGACGTTTGTCTGCATCTGTTCTGCTGGAAGTGTAACTGATGGAATTATCTAAAGCCGTGATTCAATAATCTGCTAATCCCGCGGGTGAGGGGGGGGTCACATGACTCGCTTTATTACCAACAGCAACTGATGGAAAACATTAAACTATGATCCGAGTCAATCAAGTCAAGAATTTCACTAGAATCGAGTCAAATACTGCGACTCTTTAAACACAGAGTCGTTCTTCTTAGTGACTCACTTTGACTCAAGTTCACACGTCAGCATTAGTGGTGAGTCGGCAAGAATCTGATGTATCGTGATAGTGTCCATATGTACAAACATCAGCTTTAACAGCTGCTGGACTCACTGTATCCTCTCGTCCTCAGTCGTCACTGTATCCTCTCATCCTCAGTCATGACTGTATCCTCTCGTCCTCAGTCATCACTGTATCCTCTCGTCCTCAGTCGTCACTGTATCCTCTCATTCTCAGTCATCACTGTATCCTCTCGTCCTCAGTCATCACTGTATCCTCTCGTCCTCAGTCATCACTGTATCCTCTCGTCCTCAGTCATCACTGTATCCTCTCATTCTCAGTCATCACTGTATCCTCTCGTCCTCAGTCATCACTGTATCCTCTCGTCCTCAGTCATCACTGTATCCTCTCATTCTCAGTCATCACTGTATCCTCTCATCCTCAGTCATCACTGTATCCTCTCGTCCTCAGTCATCACTGTATCCTCTCATTCTCAGTCATCACTGTATCCTCTCATCCTCAGTCATCACTGTATCCTCTCGTCCTCAGTCATCACTGTATCCTCTCGTCCTCAGTCATCATTGTATCCTCTCGTCCTCAGTCATCACTGTATCCTCTCGTCCTCAGTCATCACTGTATCCTCTCGTCCTCAGTCATCACTGTATCCTCTCGTCCTCAGTCATCACTGTATCCTCTCGTCCTCAGTCATCACTGTATCCTCTCATCCTCAGTCATCACTGTATCCTCTCGTCCTCAGTCATCACTGTATCCTCTCGTCCTCAGTCATCACTGTATCCTCTCATCCTCAGTCATCACTGTATCCTCTCATTCTCAGTCATCACTGTATCCTCTCGTCCTCAGTCATCACTGTATCCTCTCGTCCTCAGTCATCACTGTATCCTCTCATCCTCAGTCATCACTGTATCCTCTCGTCCTCAGTCATCACTGTATCCTCTCGTCCTCAGTCATCATTGTATCCTCTCGTCCTCAGTCATCACTGTATCCTCGCCCTCAGTCATCACTGTATCCTCTCGTCCTCAGTCATCACTGTATCCTCTCATTCTCAGTCATCACTGTATCCTCTCATCCTCAGTCATCACTGTATCCTCTCATCCTCAGTCATCACTGTATCCTCTCGTCCTCAGTCATCACTGTATCCTCTCATCCTCAGTCATCACTGTATCCTCTCGTCCTCAGTCATCACTGTATCCTCTCGTCCTCAGTCATCACAGTATCCTCTTGTCCTCAGTCATCACTGTATCCTCTCATCCTCAGTCATCACTGTATCCTCTCGTCCTCAGTCATCACTGTATCCTCTCATTCTCAGTCATCACTGTATCCTCTCATCCTCAGTCATCACTGTATCCTCTTGTCCTCAGTCATCACTGTATCCTCTCGTCCTCAGTCATCACTGTATCCTCTCGTCCTCAGTCATCACTGTATCCTCTGGTCCTCAGTCATCACTGTATCCTCTCGTCCTCAGTCATCACTGTATCCTCTCATCCTCAGTCATCACTGTATCCTCTCATTCTCAGTCATCACTGTATCCTCTCATCCTCAGTCATCACTGTATCCTCTCATCCTCAGTCATCACTGTATCCTCTCATCCTCAGTCATCACTGTATCCTCTCGTCCTCAGTCATCACTGTATCCTCTTGTCCTCAGTCATCACTGTATCCTCTCATCCTCAGTCATCACTTTATCCTCTTGTCCTCAGTCATCACTGTATCCTCTCATCCTCAGTCATCACTGTATCCTCTCGTCCTCAGTCATCACTGTATCCTCTCATCCTCAGTCATCACTGTATCCTCTCGTCCTCAGTCATCACTGTATCCTCTCATTCTCAGTCATCACTGTATCCTCTCGTCCTCAGTCATCACTGTATCCTCTCGTCCTCAGTCATCACTGTATACTCTCATTCTCAGTCATCACTGTATCCTCTCGTCCTCAGTCATCACTGTATCCTCTCGTCCTCAGTCATCACTGTATCCTCGTCCTCAGTCATCACTGTATCCTCTCGTCCTCAGTCATCACTGTATCCACTCATTCTCAGTCATCACTGTATCCTCTCATCCTCAGTCATCACTGTATCCTCTCATCCTCAGTCATCACTGTATCCTCTCATCCTCAGTCATCACTGTTGTCCTCTCGTCCTCAGTCATCACTGTATCCTCGTCCTCAGTCATCACTGTATCCTCTCGTCCTCAGTCATCACTGTATCCACTCATTCTCAGTCATCACTGTATCCTCTCATCCTCAGTCATCACTGTATCCTCTCATCCTCAGTCATCACTGTATCCTCTTGTCCTCAGTCATCACTGTATCCTCTTGTCCTCAGTCATCACTGTATCCTCTTGTCCTCAGTCATCATTCTTCCTTCAGCTGTGAAGGACGTAACGACTGCTGCCATCTAGAGATTTAATTGCGAAACAAAAATGAACAAAGGCTGTGAATATTTTAGTGTTAATTGTTAATTTTTTTTTTTTTTTTTTTATATGTTTAACATAATAGATGAAATAAAAAATTCTAAACCAAACAGATAAACATGAAGTTATAAATCGATACATTGATGTTCAATATCGATACTTTATTGTGAAAAAAAAGACTTGTTTTGATGTTTTTCTCACAATGATCACCATGGAGTCAACACACACACACACACACACACACACACACACACACACACACACACACACACACACACACACACACACAGAGTCACACAAATGACTCGTTTGAGTCGCACACTCCAATCTGTCGTCTACTTCCACGAGTCGCTCAGGAAGTGTTTCTGCAGAACAAGTTCTTTGACTCGTAGTCGAGCGTCTTTTATCAACGTCTGACTCATTTTAATGAGTCTTTCAGGAGAAGTTGACGAGTCATCGGAGCAAGAAGGAGAAACGACTCGTTAACTTCCTCACATGCAAACAAACATGTCTTGTTGAGTCGCATCTTCAATCCGTTTGTTTGAACATTATCACCACCACGAGAGTCGTCTCAGCGAGCGAGTCGTCTGCAGGTTTTCTTTGTCACGATCCAAGTCTTCGAGTCGTATTCCGGGTCCTAGAATAGAATTGATTGATTTTGACTGTGGCGCCCTCTGGTGGAAGCGAGTGTCACTGCATGTGTGAAACAGCAGCAAAGTGTTGACATCACGTCGCTAACGATGCTAGCTAGCTAACCATTCTTAGACAGCGTCTCATCATCACCAGAGGAAGTCAAAACCTGACGACAGATACTTCAAGAAACACAATAACCTGATGACTCTCCACCTCTGTGGCACCTCCGGGTTCTACCCTCGTCGACTGGGTCTGACCCGGGGCCTCCTCATCAGGAGACATCCTGACCGGGGCTGTAAGAAAATAGCGATAAAGTTTATTTACGGTGAATATTCAACAACACTGTGTCAGTATTTGTTTTTGTTTTTTTCTTTCAAATCATGACATATGGGATACTATCATATCCTTGTATCGTATAAACAGATTCTCTACAACACACACCTCCAGACCTTTGTCTCCTGGCTCAGCTCTTCCTCCACCACAGATCACGTTCCTCCTACAGATCCCTCCGGAAGACGTGAAAAGTACAAGTCGTCGCCGTGACCTACATCTGGACCTCGGAGAAGGTTCTCTAAGACGGAGCTGAAACGTATAAATAAGTTCTAATAAACGGCTTGTGTGCGACGGCGATTATAAAATTGTTTGCGCTAAGACTTGAGTTGAGCGCGGCGCTATGTTTAGAGATGACGCTCGGGTCATAAGAAGATTTGGGATGAGGAGCGAGAGAGAGAGAGAGAGGACCACACAGCACCTCCTCCCCTCCTTCACACTTTCCTGCCACTTCAGAGATTTATAAATAGTCTTAAGCCTGTTCTTGGCTCCGCTCCGGTTCACTTTGAGTGGCGGTTGTCACACAGCATTTCGATCATACTTTCATAGGAGGGCAGCAACACTGGCGCTTCCACGGCGAGTCCAAGACTCCCTTTGAGGAGGCGACGACGGATGGAAATTGGACACAACAAACGATAACAAACGTTGATCTATTTTGGCGAGTCTCTGTGACAAACAAGTCCAAGTGTTGCCAAAGGTCTCGTCATGAAGAAGACGTTCATTCAAATGTTATTATTGTATTAGTTTGACTTCATCACAGGAGGAAACTTTTACATTTGAGAAGATTCAAAGATAAAAGTCCCCTCCTTGTTTGGCGCCCCTCGTGTCCGACCCAGGTACTGCACTGAAGTCAGACAGTAAAAATGGAAAATAAGGAATTATTATTATCTTATTCAAGAAGGTAAGTAAGTAATTTATATTTGTAGAATATTTTCCAGACCAGGGTCACAAAGGTCTTAAACAATCGAAACAATACTGAATAAAATATATACTTAAAAAATAAAGATAACACTGAGACAAAAACAAGAGTCTCAGAGAATGAAGGAAAAGCTCAAATCAAAGTGTCTTGAGATGTTTCTTGAAGGAGTCAGTAGATCATCAAACACAGAGATGTTTCTTGAAGGAGTCAGTAGATCATCAAACACAGATGTTTCTTGAAGGAGTCAGTAATCATCAAACACAGATGTTTCTTGAAGGAGTCAGTAGATCATCAAACACAGATGTTTCTTGAAGGAGTCAGTAGATCATCAAACACAGATGTTTCTTGAAGGAGTCAGTAGATCATCAAACACAGATGTTTCTTGAAGGAGTCAGTAGATCATCAAACACAGATGTTTCTTGAAGGAGTCAGTAGATCATCAAACACAGATGTTTCTTGAAGGAGTCAGTAGATCATCAAACACAGATGTTTCTTGAAGGAGTCAGTAGATCATCAAACACAGATGTTTCTTGAAGGAGTCAGTAGATCATCAAACACAGATGTTTCTTGAAGGAGTCAGTAGATCATCAAACACAGATGTTTCTTGAAGGAGTCAGTAGATCATCAAACACAGATGTTTCTTCAAGGAGTCAGTAGATCATCAAACACAGATGTTTCTTGAAGGAGTCAGTAGATCATTAAACACGGATGTTTCTTGAAGGAGTCAGTAGATCATCAAACACAGATGTTTCTTGAAGGAGTCAGTAGATCATCAAACACAGATGTTTCTTCAAGGAGTCAGTAGATCATCAAACACAGATGTTTCTTGAAGGAGTCAGTAGATCATCAAACACAGATGTTTCTTGAAGGAGTCAGTAGATCATCAAACACAGATGTTTCTTGAAGGAGTCAGTAGATCATCAAACACAGATGTTTCTTGAAGGAGTCAGTAGATCATCAAACACAGATGTTTCTTGAAGGGTAGTAGATCATCAAACACAGATGTTTCTTGAAGGGTCAGGATCAAACAGACTTGAAGGAGTCAGTAGATCATCAAACACAGATGTTTCTTGAAGGAGTCAGTAGATCATCAAACACAGAGATGCTCCCAAAGCTTAGGAGCAACAGTCTGGAAGGATTTCTCTCCTCTGGTCAGGAAGTTCAGGAACCATCAGTAGATTCTGATCCACAGACCTCAGAGCCCGAGCTGGGGTGTAAGTCTGGATCAGATCACTGATGGAAGGTCTGACCATGAATAGATCTGAAAGTAAGAACCAGAATTTTAAAATGATCCTGAAAGAAACTGGCAGCCAGTGAAGAGTTTGAAGGAGAAATGTGAGTTCTTCTACTAGAGCAGCTCAGAATTCTGGCTGCAGTAGTTCTGTATCAACTGCAGTTTAGATCTTTAATTATTTCTCAAACTTTTCTTTTTAATAATGTCTTTCAAATATATTTTCTGTGTCAAGATCATAGTTTTGATGTTTTATTTTGGATCAGAATCACCAATATTTTTGTGAGGAGGTTCATTTGTTGGCACTAAATACTACGAAGGTGGACCTTGAGCATTTAAAAAACAAACAAAAAACAAACTATTTAATAATAATACTAAAAATGAAGATATTTTACACACCTGCTATATTTTTGGAGCCAAAAAAATCCATCATATTTTATTTAAAACCTTTTTTTTTAGACACAGCTCTATTGTGACTAGTTGCTATTTTTATAACTTGACTCGCCGGCGCCATCATTCTCCCCAATCTAGGGGCAGTGAGACCCTCTTTTATTTTGGATCACTCGCTTCTTTAAAGAGACCCCGGCCTGGACAGGGCTCTTGGTCGAGCTGAGCAATAGGAAGAGGAAGAGGAAGAGGAAGAGGAAGAGGAAGAGGAAGAGGAAGAGGAAGAGGAAGAGGAAGAGGGAAGAGGAAGAGGAAGGGAAGAGAGAAGAGGAAGAGGAAGAGGAAGAGGAAGAGGAAGAGGAAGAGGAAGAGAAAGAGGAAGAGGAAGAGGAAGAGGAAGAGGAAGAGGAAGAGGAAGAGGAAGAGGAAGAGGAAGAGGAAGAGGAAGAGGAAGAGGAAGAGGAAGAGGAATAGGAAGAGGAAGAGGAAGAGGAAAGGAAAGAAGAGAAAGAGAAAGAGGAAGAGGAAGAGGAAGAGGAATAGGAAGAGGAAGAGGAAGAGGAAGAGGAAGAGGAAGAGGAAGAGAAAGAGAAAGAGGAATAGGATTAGGAAGAGGAAGAGGAAAGAGAGAAAGAGAAAGAGGAAGAGGAAGAGGAAGAGGAAAGAAGAGGAAGAGGAATAGGAATAGGAATAGGAAGAGGAAGAGGAAAAGAGGAAGAGGAAGAGGAAGAGGAAGAGGAAGAGGAAGAGGAAGAGGAAGAGGAATAGGAAATAGGAAGAGGAAGAGGAAGAGGAAGAGCAAAGACTTGGAATTTCAGTTGATTCCCAAGATTTCGATAGATGAAACTTAAGGCCCAGGCCCCCCCACATCGTAATTCAGTGCGGCCTGAGATACAGCCTTATCTTGACTGACAAAATAATTAGTTGAAAAACAATTAACAATAATTAGGTTTTAAAAAAAATCTTCAGGATTTTACCTTTAACAGTAAAAATATTCTGAATTTAAACTCAATTTATTGGATACAATCGAACTAGTTATAAACAAGCCGTCGTCTCTTCAATGAATCTCTTTGGAAAATATTTTCACGACTGAGTTCCTTTGTGCCCTTTCAAAATAAAGCAAACGTAAGCACCGATATGTTGTCACTTCACCGCCGGACAAACAGAGAGACTTCGCTTCGACGGCGTCTCCGTGGAGGGCCGGTGTCACCAGGTGGAGGTACTGGCTCCGGAACACGGCGCAGGAATGTGGGGCAGCTCGGCCTCCCCCGGTGAAACAGCGACAGCTTGTTTGTGAAGTCTCGGCCCAGCACTCGGGCTTTCATGTCCTGCTCCCCCCTCGCGACCCACCAGAGACCTCGGCGACATCAACACACAATCTGTTCCAGCGCTTGCGAGAGCTTTTCCCCGAGGCGGGCCCGGGAAGAGCGGTGTGGTCGGAACCGGCGCCGCAAACAAACAGGCGTTTATCAAGGCGGGAACAAATAAGAGGTTTAGAGGACGAAGTGACAGCTCATTTACAGGCCGAGAACAAGTGCTCGGGACTCTCCGGGCGGCGCCGTCAGGCTCCGTCGGCGCTCTGATCCCGCCCGGTGATCGTGTGATTAAACATGAATTAAAAGTGAAACCATGAAATTGCCGCCACCTTCTGTGAAGTTCAAATCTGGTGCTCTTAGCTCAACTTCCCGACACAAGTGCTGATCCAGCTCTCGGGGATGAGAGTCTTAGACGCCTTTTTTTTTGTCGTCGCTGCATTTCTTGGGAGGGAATTGGCAGATTATTTGGTCAACCTCGATCGGTTCCACCGCGGCTTAGCGACCGGACGGCGTGCTGACTAATGCGGCCGCGAAGACGTCGGAGTCAGAAGGGCTTGTCCTTGTTTAAAGACTTGTGCGTCCCAATCGGGACGCTCGCCGGGTCCACCGGGGCCGGACTTCAGGAGGAAGCGAGTGCCTCACACTCTGACAGTAATCTTGGAAACATGACATCGGATTAAGGCTTTATTAAAGTCTCGGTGTTTGCGATGGTCGGCGTCGCACACCTGTAGCCACACACCCTGTTGTAACAAATGATCCACCGACCGGAACCAGCTGTGACGACTGCGAACCCTTCAGAATCAATATGTTGGTTTCCTGCAGGTGGAGCCACTTAACGGTAGAAGGTTGGGCTGGATCAGGACATTTGGTTCCTACGGTGAAGCTCACAATGGTCGTCCTGTCACTTTAACAAGAGGCGCGACTACTTTGGCGGAAAAAGACAAGATGTAAAGTTGCAAAGCTTGTCCACTCTTCGGAGCTCCAAAGATGGTCTCCACCTTGTGGCCGTTTTCCAGCCCTACTGGACTCTACTTGGTTTGTCCACATCAAGGTGGATTCTACTTTAAGTACCAGCACTTGGTGCCAAGTGAACCGAGCCACCTTTGTGTTTGGTAAGTCCACATTTTCATGGCGTGAATAAAAGCAGTGTTGCTAGAAACACAACACAACAGAGGAGTGTCAAGAGGACTAGGAAGTGGGACCCTGTAGTGCCACAATAGGTGGTGCCACAGGAGAACATTTGTGCGACGATGCCACCGAAGAGTGACACAAGATGCCTCCTTAAGATCAAAACAATTGATCGTGTTTTAGTATGTATTAAGCATCATGTATGTTGAAATCAAGGACTAGGATGAAAACCGAGGGAGGAGCCTAAAGTAGAGTGATACAAGGAGAGTCCCTTTGTTCTTAGCTCCCGATAAAGCATCAATCTCAGCTTAACTAGTGGTGGTGAAGTCAACCAGACAAGTACCAGAATCATGACCAGGGAGGGCCAAGTACCGAACCTCATGTGGAGTCATGTAGTTTATGATCACTTTAGGAGTTTTTAGAAATAACAAATAGGAGAAGGATCTGTGTCGCCTGCAGTTGATACAAAACTCTGCAGCCAGAATTCTGAGCTGCTCTGGTAGAAGAACTCACATTTCTCCTTCAAACTCTTCACTGGCTGCCAGTTTCTTTCAGGATCATTTTAAAATTCTGGTTCTTACTTTCAGATCTATTCATGGTCAGACCTTCCATCAGTGATCTGATCCAGACTTACACCCCAGCTCGGGCTCTGAGGTCTGTGGATCAGAATCTACTGATGGTTCCTGAACTTCTGGACCAGAGGAGAGAAATCCTTCCAGACTGTTGCTCCTAAGCTTTGGAACCATCTCTGTGTTTGATGATCTACTGACTCCTTCAAGAAACATCTGTGTTTGATGATCTACTGACTCCTTCAAGAAACATCTGTGTTTGATGATCTACTGACTCCTTCAAGAAACATGTGTGTTTGATGATCTACTGACTCCTTCAAGAAACATCTCTGTGTTTGATGATCTACTGACTCCTTCAAGAAACATGTCTGTGTTTGATGATCTACTGACTCCTTCAAGAAACATGTGTATTTGATGATCTACTGACTCCTTCAAGAAACATCTGTGTTTGATGATCTACTGACTCCTTCAAGAAACATGTGTGTTTGATGATCTACTGACTCCTTCAAGAAACATCTGTGTTTGATGATCTACTGACTCCTTCAAGAAACATGTGTGTTTGATGATCTACTGACTCCTTCAAGAAACATCTGTGTTTGATGATCTACTGACTCCTTCAAGAAACATCTGTGTTTGATGATCTACTGACTCCTTCAAGAAACATCTGTGTTTGATGATCTACTGACTCCTTCAAGAAACATCTGTGTTTGATGATCTACTGACTCCTTCAAGAAACATCTGTGTTTGATGATCTACTGACTCCTTCAAGAAACATCTGTGTTTGATGATCTACTGACTCCTTCAAGAAACATCTCAAGACACTTTTATTTGAGCTTTTCCTTGATTCTCTGAGACTCTTGTGTTTGTATAATCTTGATCTGTTAAGTATTTATTTTATAGAGTATTGTTTTGATTGATAAAGTGCTTTGTGACCCTGGTCTAGAAAACCGCTCTATAAATTAAATTCTTTTATCTTACTTTTGGTTGGTACCTGTATCCAATTGAAGAAATAAGTATTGGTACAAGGATGGATAATATATCTCATGATTCGACCACAGCAACCTCTGACACCAACACCAGGAAAACTCGTGCCCATCAGACACATCCTGGATTCATCCTCCAGCTCGACTTCTTGTCTCTGAGGCGACAGCCTCCCTTCAAACCACTGCATCGACAACTGCCAGAGGTTTTTGTTTCTTTTGACCGAATCTATTTTACATCTTCAAAGAAAAGAGCGAGACAAACGTCCATGAGTCGAGTCAGCAAAGCTTCGCATACACCAGTAACCTTCTCTGAAGGATTTCCTCTGCAGTCTCTTGAACGTTGCAGCAGAGAACCGGACACTATCGGAGGTCATCGACTGTTGAAATTGGAAGATAAGATTTACATCGCACTTCAACTTTCTAACAACAAACGCTCTCCGAGGGGCTTTAAAGGCTCTGATTGGCTCCCCATCGCTGCGACTCAACAGGGCAGATGACAGACAAGGTGGAGGAGAAGAAAAAGAGCAGGAGAGACGTAGAAAACAACCTGCACAGCGAGCGAAGGATGTATTTCTTCCTCTTAATGAGTCGACTCTTAATTAGTGCCACAGGAAATCAATGGTTCCCCAAATGTGTTGCTGTTAACAGACGAGGAGACGCTCGACCCGAGGGACCTGTGCTCAATAACTACTTCACCCCCCCAACACACACACACACACACACACACACACACACACACACACACACACACACACACACACACACACACACACACACACACACACACACACACACACACACACACACACTCACAAGTGTTGCATTCAGGGACAGGGGGACATTTAAGTGATCCTGTCCTGCAAGTGAAGACAGACATGGAAAATGAGTTTTATATCAAATATCTCACCTTATATTCATTGGAAATACAAGTAAGTAAGTAATATTTGTAGAGCGCTTTTCTAGATCAGGGTCACAAAAGGTCAAGATAAAAGTGTCTTGAGATGGTTCTTGAAGGAGTCAGTAGATCATCACACACAGATGTTTCTTGAAGGAGTCAGTAGATCATCAAACACAGATGTTTCTTGAAGGAGTCAGTAGATCATCAAACACAGATGTTTCTTGAAGGAGTCAGTAGATCATCAAACACAGATGTTTCTTGAAGGAGTCAGTAGATCATCAAACACAGATGTTTCTTGAAGGAGTCAGTAGATCATCAAACACAGATGTTTCTTGAAGGAGTCAGTAGATCATCAAACACAGATGTTTCTTGAAGGAGTCAGTAGATCATCAAACACAGATGTTTCTTGAAGGAGTCAGTAGATCATCAAACACAGATGTTTCTTGAAGGAGTCAGTAGATCATCAAACACAGATGTTTCTTGAAGGAGTCAGTAGATCATCAAACACAGAGATGTTTCTTGAAGGAGTCAGTAGATCATCAAACACAGATGTTTCTTGAAGGAGTCAGTAGATCATCAAACACAGAGATGTTTCTTGAAGGAGTCAGTAGATCATCAAACACAGATGTTTCTTGAAGGAGTCAGTAGATCATCAAACACAGATGTTTCTTGAAGGAGTCAGTAGATCATCAAACACAGAGATGGTTCCAAAGCTTAGGAGCAACAGTCTGGAAGGATTTCTCTCCTCTGGTCCTGAAGTTCAGGAACCATCAGTAGATTCTGATCCACAGACCTCAGAGCCCCAGCTGGGGTGTAAGTCTGGATCAGATCACTGATGGAAGGTCTGACCATGAATAGATCTGAAAGTAAGAACCAGAATTTTAAAAATGATCCTGAAAGAAACTGGCAGCCAGTGAAGAGTTTGAAGGAGAAATGTGAGTTCTTCTACTAGAGCAGCTCAGAATTCTGGCTGCAGAGTTTTGTATGAACTGCAGGCGAGACACATCCTTCTGGTTTAGACACAAAGTAAACTGTTACGACACAAACACATGGATTATAAGATCCAGATCATGTTGTGACATCATTTAAGTTTATCATTTTTTCTCAGTTGAAACAGTTTGTGGTCAGTTTTCTGCAGTGTTGAACTACAGAGATGTCTTTATCAAATACAACACCCAGGTTTTTAAATGGAGAAAATTTGTTTGTCGGTTTACAAAGAGGACAGACTTCATGTTGTATTTGAATATCATTTGCATGCTGACGAACCTCAACCTCCGTCCTGATCTTGACTCCTGCTGTGAGTTCATTGCTCTAAGAACCAGAATTCCTGTGTTGGAACCTGCACCCCCCCCACACACCAACCCCCACACCCCGAGTAGAAGCTCCAGTCCCGAGACCTGCCATCGTTTCTTCATTAATATTGAACCGTTTTGTTTTCAACCTTTTTCCCCAGTAAATAAACAATAACACAAAAGTGTCACGACAGAACAAGCCGAGAATCCGACATCACAGGACTATTTAAAGCGTGGCGTGTAAATGAATCATCTGGTATTAAAGTGTTGTAATTATTTAGAAACGTGACTGTCATGTCCGCTCCTTCAACACACTCTTGAGATAATGAGCCACGAACAAAGGACTCGTTTGTCGTTTGTTCTATTGTGTTGGTGTTCAAGATTGATGTGGTATTTACCGAGACGAAGCCTGACGGATCCGATCATTCCTCTCATGGATCCTGTTTTGATGATTTATTTTGGCTGACGCAAGACTTTGTTTCTCAAATAGAATATATTTGAAATCATTTAAAAATGTTTTTCTCATAAAAATGTGATCACAGATACTTTAGTCCTGACATTATTTAAATCAAACGAAGGCAATTAGTGCGACAGATTTTTTAATTGATGAAAAATGTGTCGACTGAGCTCTTAAAGTGATGGTTTCTACTCACGTCGACTAATGTTGGTTATTTTTAGAGTTATCTGTTCTTTTAAGAGTTATAGACAAAAGTGTTGTTCATTTTAATGTAGCGACTGGAGCTCAGTTGTCTTCGTCTTCATCTTCGTCCAAAAAGACACTTAAAAACATCCAAATACCTTCAAACTGATCGTCTTTAACGTCCTCCTTCATGAAGCTTCATCATCTCATCACTGCTCACGACAGTAATATGTCGATCGTTACTCAATACAGAAACAAGAGACGCCCAAAAGATGCGCAAAAGTGGGTTAAAGTTACTAAAGAGTGGGCTAAAGATGTACATAAGGGAACTTCACATGTACAAAAGTGAGCTAAAGATGTTCAAGACTGGGCTAAAGATGCGCAAAAGTGGGTTAAAATAGTTCAAGAGGGGGCTAAAGATGTACATAAGGGGACTTAAAATATCCAAAAGTGAGTTAAAGATGTAAAAAACTGGGCTAAAGATGTACATACGGGGACTTCACATGTACAAAAGTGAGCTAAAGATGTAAAAAACTGGGCTAAAGATGTACATACGGGCTTGTACAAAGTGAGCTAAAGAGTAAAACTGGGCTAAAGATGTACATAAGGGGACTTCACATGTACAAAAGTGAGCTAAATATGTAAAAAACTGGGCTAAAGATGTACATACGGGGACTTCACATGTACAAAAGTGAGGCTGAAAAGATGTAAAAACAGGGCACAGGGCTAAAGCTGTACATACGGGGACTTCACATGTACAAAAGTGAGCTAAATATGTTCAAAACTGGGCTAAAGATGCGTAAAAGTGGGTTAAAGTTACTAAAAAGTGGACTAAAGATGTAGCTTCATCATCTCATCACTGCTCACAACAGTAATATGTCGATCGTTACTCAATACAGAAACAAGAGACGCCCCCTGGTGGACATCTACATCACAACAAATGTAAAATGATACATTGGATTTCTTTCAAAAACAGTCAGTTTGACTTCTTCAAACCGACTTCTACAGAGTCCACAGATGTTGACGTGCTCGAGCAAGTCTGATCTGAAACGAAACCATCGTGGATTTGCTGAACCCTTTAATTTGCGAACTTCCTCCGAATTATTACATTTAAATGCGAGTTTGCGAAGTTTGCCGCGGCTCCTGCGTGGAAGATGAAGTGTCGCTGATGAGCTATCGTCTCTCTGAGCAGCACTAAAACAAATGAATATTCAGAACATAAAAAAATCACTTTTCTCTCTGAGACACAACGATCTGGTGGCACCGTTGGCACTTTGCAACCACAACATTTGTCCCGGTCTAATGGCAAACGCTCTGGCTCTGCCAGTGGGCAGCACTTTTGGAGGAAACGTGTGGCAGCGAGCGGCCGCGACACAATCAAGTGTGCGGCGGCGGCGGCGGCGGCTAATGAAGCAGAGCAAACAGCTTGTGGGGTGTAACAGGAGAGCGCTTGCATCTAAAAGCTTCATTGGCAGTTGGAGCACTCTGAAGAGAATAAACGACGTCCTCGGGCGACACACTGACTCGCACACACTCTATTGACATGTGCACAACTCAAAGTGAATAAAGAGACGCACAAACAATGGGCCGACACACAACAGCCTGAGAAGTGTGTTTCGAGTGAGTCAAACTTGTTTAATGGCTCAAGATCATTAGCACGTTTTCTAAAGGCGACGGTTTAGTGCTTTTCAATCAACAAGGGTTTGCTCACGGCCGACCGCCATGTTCCACACAACATGTTCCACACAACATGTTCCACACAACATGTTCCACACAACATGTTCCACACAACATGTTCCACACAACATGTTCCACACAACATGTTCCACACAACATGTTCCACACAACATGTTCCACACAACATGTTCCACACAACATGTTCCACACAACATGTTCCACACATGTTAAACAAACATGTTCCACACAACATGTTCCACACAACATGTTCCACACAACATGTTCCACACAACATGTTCCATACAACATGTTCCACACAACATGTTCCACACATGTACACAACATGTTCCACACAACATGTTCCACACAACATGTTCCACACAACATGTTCCACACAACATGTTCCACACAACATGTTCCACACAACATGTTCCATACAACATGTTCCACACAACATGTTCCATACAACATGTTCCACTAGAACTCTTCAGCCAGAATTCTGAGCCGCTCTAGTAGAAGAACTCACATTTCTCCGATCCTTCAAACTCTTCACTGGCTTCCAGTTTCTTTCAGGATCAACTTTAAAATTCTGGTTCTTACTTTCAGATCTATTCATGGTCAGACCTTCCATCAGTGATCTGATCCAGACTTACACCCCAGCTCGGGCTCTGAGGTCTGTGGATCAGAATCTACTTATGGTTCCACGCACACGGCTCAGGACCAAAGGAGAGAAATCTTTTCAGGCTGTTGCTCCTAAGCTTTGGAACGATCTTCTCTCTCTTTGCTCTTGATGGATCTACTGACTCCTTTAAGAAACATCTTAAGACGTTTCTATTTGTTCAGGCTTTTCCTTGATTTTCTGGAACTCCTGTGTTGTTCTCAGTATTATCTTGATCTTTAAAGTATGTACTTTTTTGAGTACTGTTTTGATTGTTAAAGCGCTTTGTGACCCTGGTCTGGAAAAGCGCTATATAAATAAATATTACTTACTTACTTACTTACTAAACATCTTCCACACAACATCTTCCACGGATATACTCGGACGTTCAAATCTCCTTCATGTTCTGCATTTCCGATACACCATTGACATGAATGACATTTAAACTCCGATTTAAAACGATCAAAACACGGAGTCCGTTCCAGTCGCTCCAACACGCCGTCACTTCCTGTTCTCGGGTCTTAATGCTTCGCTTTGTGGAAAAAGATGGTCAATTCAGAGTTTGTCACGAGTCGTTTATTCGCCGCTTCAAATCAAACAAAATACAAGCTTTACGATCGATCGGACGCACTTTCTCCCGGCGACTGTACAGGTCAATAGCCCCGGGGGAAAAGATCTCGAACTGTAGAAACATTGCTTTATTTAAGGAAATATATATATATAATATTTAATTTGTTTCCTTTTCTAATCATTCAAATGTTCTTGGGTGGGGGTTTCCGTCTCCTAGTCCCCCCTTCCCGGATGTGTCTTGCTTCGTTCTTTGATCCACGACCCAAGGTGTGAAAGGGCAGACAAACAGACGTTTAAAATAACCGGTGTCATATCTCTAATTCTGTTACAAGCTTGTCTTGAGACAGTGAATCACTCTGAGTGGAATGTTGATTGTGAATGTGTAGTCAAACGTTTAAACTCTTAGATCAGGCGAGTAGTTTATACTTTATATTTTGATGATCTTTTAGCATTCATTTAAGTATGGCGTATACGTATAGTGTATAATCATTTTTAATCTAACAGATTAAACATGAGGTTTCAGGAGACGCCGGAGTTGGACGGTGCAACTTTTGGAGCCATTAAGATATGAATCCATCAGATGATCACAGAAACAATGAGTCATCGAGACCTGAAGGTACTAGAAAACTTGAGACCACATAAGAGGATCTAAAACAGTAACAAACAGCTTTGCGGCGTTTAGTGGACGAGTCGACCAAAACTATGAGAGTGGATTTAAGATGGTTGTGCTAAATATGTTATAAAGTTGGCTGAAGATGTGCAAAACTGGGCTAAAGATGTGCAAAAGTGAGTAAAAGTAATTCAAGAGTGAGCTAAAGATGTACATAAGGGGACTTCACATGTACAAAAGTGAGCTAAAGATGTACAAAACTGGGCTAAAGATGTACACAAGTGGGTTAAAGTTACTAAAGAGTGAGCTAAAGATGTACATAAGGGGACTTCACATGTACAAAAGTGAGCTAAAGATGTTCAAAACTGGGCTAAAGATGTACACAAGTGGGTTAAAGTTACTAAAGAGTGGGCTAAAGATGTACATAAGGGGACTTCATATGTACAAAAGTGAGCTAAAGACCCACCAAACTTGGCTAAAGATGTGCAAAAGTGGGTTAAAGTTATTTTAGAGTGAGCTAAAGATGTACATAAACGGATTTAAAATGTCCAAAAGTGAGCTAAAGATGTACAAAACTGGGCTAAAGATGAAACGACACAAACACATGGAGTAAAAATCCAGATCATGTTGTGACATCATTTAAGTTTATAGATTTTTCTCAGTTGAAACAGTTTGTGGTCAGTTTTCTGCAGTGTTGAACTACAGAGATGTCTTTATCAAATACAACACCCAGGTTTTTAAATGGAGAAAATTTGTTTGTTGGTTTACAAAGAGGACAGACTTCATGTTGTATTTGAATATCATTTGCATGCTGACGAACCTCAACCTCCGTCCTGATCTTGACGCCTGCTGTGAGCTAAAGATGTTTAAAACTGGGCTAAAGATGTGCAAAAGTGAGTTAAAGTAATTCAAGAGTGGGCTAAAGATGTACAAAACTGGGCTAAAGATGTGCAAAAGTGAGTTAAAGTAATTCAAGAGTGGGCTAAAGATGTACATAAGGGGACTTCAAAGGAGTAAAGAGTATAAGGGGACTTAACATGTCCAAAAGTGAGCTAAAGATGTACAAAACTGGGCTAAAGATGTGCAAAAGTGGGTTAAAGTAATTCGAGAGTGAGCTAAAGATGTACATAAGGGGACTTAACATGTCCAAAAGTGAGCTAAAGATGTACAAAAGTGAGCTAAAGATGTACAAAACTGGGCTAAAGATGTGCAAAAGTGAGTTAAAGTAATTCAAGAGTGAGCTAAAGATGTACATAAGGGGACTTCACATGTACAAAAGTGAGCTAAAGATGTTCAAAACTCGGATAAATGTTCATAGGTGGACTTAACATGTGCAAAAGTTGGCTAAAGTCCTCCATGCTAAAAATGTGCACTAATGGTAGAAAGATGGACAAAGATTTACAAAAGTATTTCATTATTGGGTTCAAGTAATCAATGGCAGGGATAGGGTCTACAAAAGTGGGCTAAAATTTCTTGTAGCCCAGAGTGGATCTAGAGGTGCCAAAAGGTCAACATAAGTTTTGAATCCATTTGGCTATAACCTGACATGAGAATGAACTTGATATGCGTGTCGGTGCCTTCCTTGAGAAAGGACTTCAAAAAAGTCAGTCCTGCTCTTCTCTGGGTTTGATCTCTCAACGTCCGGTTCAGGTGTTTACGTCGTAGGGCCGAGCCGGGCCGAGTCATGTAGCATCTCCAGAGTTTAAGCTCCTGGTCACCGCTCAAATATTAACAGATGCATCAGCATTCACGCCGCGCCCTCGCCGAACCTCTCCAGTCATCCTGCAGGGCTGTGTGATCCTCCGACAAGCCACTTCCTCGCAAATCCTGGCTCCGCTTCCCATTCAGGTGCTGGACCGGGGCCGCGTGCGGCGCCGTGAATGCTAATGGCCGACGTCGTAATAGGATCTTTGAAGTGTCGGCTCGACCGCCGCGGAATCATAATGTGAAAATCCGCCTTTGAATGTGGAGCCGCGGCCCTGCTTGACACTAACCGGAGGCCTCGGTTCCCTTTCTCATCTGCCCCCCCTCGCCGCCCCCCCGCCTCACCCCCCGAACAGGAAGACCTGCTTTGTTCACGTCGGTGGACGACCCGCTGAATTCTTCGTCCTGTTAAACGGGATGATCCGTGGGAAAAAGGAATTGTGGGGCTGCAGGGTGAAGAAGGGATTAGTGGTTTAGAAGAAGAGTTGTTGGGCCTCCTGACACTGGGGGGTCAAGATAGGGTCGTGCGACGCTCACCTGACATGACAGTCCAGGTTCACTTGATAGAGAAGATATATCAAACAATCATTGAACTTCTGGAAGAACATCCTGATGTTCAGACCATGAATGGACAGAAGTAGAAAAGGATGAATTTGGTTGAACGATGTCAGGACAAAAACAAAAACATCTGTCAGTACAACATTTGAAATTGTACTCCAACATCACTTAACTTGAACTTGAACTTCTGTAACTGGACCACAACCATCTGAAACTGGACCACAACCATCTGTAACTGGACCACAACCATCTGAAACTGGACCACAACCATCTGAAACTGGACCACAACCATCTGTAACTGGACCACAACCATCTGAAACTGGACCACAACCATCTGTAACTGGACCACAACCATCTGTAACTGGACCACAACCATCTGAAACTGGACCACAACCATCAGTAACTAGACCACAACCATCTGTAACTGGACCACAACCATCTGTAACTGGACCACAACCATCTGAAACTGGACCACAACCATCAGTAACTAGACCACAACCATCTGTAACTGGACCACAACCATCAGTAACTAGACCACAACCATCAGTAACTAGACCACAACCATCGGTAACTAGACAACAACCATCAGTAACTAGACCACAACCATCAGTAACTAGACCACAACCATCGGTAACTAGACAACAACCATCAGTAACTAGACCACAACCATCAGTAACTAGACAACAACCATCAGTAACTAGACAACAACCATCAGTAACTAGACCACAACCATCAGTAACTAGACCACAACCATCGGTAACTAGACAACAACCATCAGTAACTAGACCACAACCATCGGTAACTAGACCACAACCATCAGTAACTAGACAACAACCATCAGTAACTAGACCACAACCATAAGTAACTAGACCACAACCATCAGTAACTAGACCACAACCATCAGTAACTAGACCACAACCATCTGTAACTAGACCACAACCATCAGTAACTAGACCACAACCATCAACTAAGCAACCATCAGTAACTAGACCACAACCATCGGTAACTAGACAACAACCATCAGTAACTAGACCACAACCATCAGTAACTAGACCACAACCATCGGTAACTAGACAACAACCATCAGTAACTAGACCACAACCATCGATAACTAGACAACAACCATCAGTAACTAGACAACAACCATCAGTAACTAGACCACAACCATCGATAACTAGACAACAACCATCAGTAACTAGACCAACAACCATCAGTAACTAGACCACACAACCATCAGTAACTAGACAACAACCATCAGTAACTAGACCACAACCATCAGTAACTAGACAACAACCATAAGTAACTAGACCACAACCATCGGTAACTAGACAACAACCATCAGTAACTAGACCACAACCATCAGTAACTAGACAACAACCATAAGTAACTAGACCACAACCATCTGTAACGGACAACAACCATCAGTAACTAGACCACAACCATAAGTAACTAGACCACAACCATCAGTAACTAGACCACAACCATCTGTAACTAGGCAACAACCATCAGTAACGTCAAGACCAAACCATCAGTAACTAGACAACAACCATAAGTAACTAGACCACAACCATAAGCTAGAAACTAGACCACAACCATCAGTAACTAGACCACAACCATCGGTAACTAGACAACAACCATCAGTAACTAGACCACAACCATCGGTAACTAGACCACAACCATCAGTAACTAGACCACAACCATCAGTAACTAGACCACAACCATAAGTAACTAGACCACAACCATCAGTAACTAGACCACAACCATCAGTAACTAGACCACAACCATCGGTAACTAGACAACAACCATCAGTAACTAGACAACAACCATCAGTAACTAGACCACAACCATAAGTAACTAGACCACAACCATCAGTAACTAGACAACAACCATCAGTAACTAGACAAACAAACCTCAGTAACTGGACCACAACCATAAGTAACTAGACCACAACCATCAGTAACTAGACCACAACCATCGGTAACTAGACAACAACCATCAGTAACTAGACAACAACCATCAGTAACTAGACCACAACCATCAGTAACTAGACCACAACCATCGGTAACTAGACCACAACCATCAGTAACTAGACCACAACCATCGATAACTAGACAACAACCATCAGTAACTAGACCCACAACCAACTCGGTAACTAGACAACAACCATCAGTAACTAGACAACAACCATCAGTAACTAGACCACAACCATCAGTAACTAGACCACAACCATCAGTAACTAGACCACAACCATCAGTAACTAGACAACAACCATCAGTAACTAGACAACAACCATCAGTAACTAGACCCAACCATGACTAGACCACAACCATAGTAACCAGTCCACAACCAGACCACAACCATCAGTAACTAGAACAACAACCACCACAACCAGTAACTAGACAACAACCATCAGTAACTAGACCACAACCATCGGTAACTAGACAACAACCATCAGTAACTAGACCACAACCATAAGTAACTAGACCACAACCATCAGTAACTAGACCACAACCATCAGTAACTAGACCACAACCATCAGTAACTAGACCACAACCATCAGTAACTAGACAACAACCATCAGTAACTAGACCACAACCATCAGTAACTAGACCACAACCATCGATAACTAGACAACAACCATCAGTAACTAGACCACAACCATCGATAACTAGACAACAACCATCAGTAACTAGACAACAACCATCTGTTACTGGACTACAACCATTTGTAAACTAACGAGAAACATCTTTGGATGGCCTACAAACATCCGTTCAAGGTGGTCAAAGAGGGATACAAGACCACGCAGCAGACTTTGACCAGACACGGTTGCCAGGGCGACAAATAGCCAGCGGGTGTTGATGATGGAGTCGTCCTCCCACTGTTGCACCACAAATAACGCGCGCCTTGGCAGCTCCACAATAACACGACGGAGGGCATCAATCGCCGGTGGGCAGGTATTGATTACAGGTGATCAACGATCACAGGCATGAAAGGGGTTTTGTGCGCGAGCGCCTCGTTATCTCAGGTAATTAAAGTGTGCGTGCGGTTCCGTCTGGTCGCGCCGAACTCACCTCCTCACGTCACTGACAGCTTCTTCTGTGGAGCCCCATATTAATGGCTCTCGCTCAGACTTCACACAGATGCTCGTCCCTCCCACCTCGCCGCCGGCGCCGCCGCGCTCATCGCTGGTATTTCTTAAATGCCAGCGTCAGTCATGAATAGGTCAGGACAACAAGCACTTAAATACGGCTTTGTCACTGATTAATGAGAGGTGGAGGCTGCCGAGGCCTCTGACTGCAGATAAAACAATGAGTGTTTGGTAAATAGCTGGCGGCGCTTCGCTCCGCCGCCGCCGCCGCCCCGGTCCCCTGGGTGGAGGGAAAACATCGCTGTCAGGAAAGTGACAGCAGCTCTGGGGATGAGGCGAACACATGTTCGCAGCCGCAGGACGGAGGTAAATCCAATCAGATCCCGGCGAGCCTCCATTTGCAAACGCTGACAGCCTTTACCGTCGTCGGCGCTGCTGCCGCCGGACGCCGGCCTTATCGACACAGCGCGGCGTTATCTCGCCGGAGGCGGAATCCACTCGTGGGATAATCTTGGGATCAAACATGTCGATGTCCTCGAACCTCGGATTCAAACGGCAGGTGCGAAGACGTTTAACCCTTTAGGGTTCATCCCTAAATGACTGAACTAGGAAGTGTTTTCTTATTTACCCAACAGATATTTGGTGGAAGAAAATAATAAAAACATTCTTTCAGAAAACAGCTTCAGTTGACTCATCACAGACGAACAGACTAAATGACGAGATCTTTGATCAGCAGATACACAAACCAAGCATCGGCTACTGACGTATACGAAGCTGTAACGCAGTATAAAAAGCTGCCAAAAAGGGTTTTTCTTCAGAGAGAAGTCAGACGTTGTCATGAGCACATTGTTTTCTCTCCTTTACACACAAGTCAAGGTTGTGAATTTGAACCATCTTTGATTTCTGTTCTTTAGTTCGCAGTCCAAGTCAGATTTGACACAAATCATGTTTTATGTACATTATGGTTTATATTTCATACATAACAAACAAAATAATAGAAAACTCAAAGTGTTCAAAATAAAATGAACAAAATGTAAAAATAAGTGCAGATCACTTTCACTTAATGATCATCAAATAATTTCATAGTTTTGTGTTTATAAAGTAGCATCAGCTGAGAACAAACATCAGAAAACTGTAAACAAAACATTATTCTAGTGAAGTAGTTTTGTTTTGCGCTCCTGACGATAGCTTTACAATTATTTTGCTCACAGTTTTCTCTAGACTAGCTTTAGCTCAGCTAGCGTCTTCGTAGCGCTCAGATTTAGTGTCTACACTGAACATAACCGCTCTGCTGTGATTGGTCAAGCATGGAGGTTTGTCACCGCGCGTCATCCATCCTGGAAGTCTCCACCTCCAAGGGACTCGTTGTATAAACAAAGCGGGGCGTGATTACAGCTGGAGGAGGAGTGCAGCCATTATTACGTCATCATGGACTCTCGTAACCTCTCGTTCGTCCAGATTTCAGAGCAACTTTATAAAGTAATAAAGTGTAAAACAAGGTCATGATGAGAAGTTACTGCGTCTTGTCCCTTAAATGTCACCGTTATTCTTCCATAAAACTCACTTCAAGAACAATATCACATCGTTGTTGTTATTGAGACACTTTTATACTTTATAATTTCATTTGAGCTTCTTTTCGGAAGAATTTAAACCTTTCATACCCTCAATAAACTAGGGCTGCTCTGAAGAATCGACTTCTCTCAGACTAGACACATCAAACCAGATCCGACACTACAAAGATGCTAGTTGAGCTAAAGCTAGTCTAGAGAAAACTGCGAGCAAAATATATTGTAAAGCTTTCGTCAGGATCACAAAACAAAAATACTTCACTAGAATAATGTTTTGTTTACAGTTCGAAGTACTTGATGTTTGTTTTCAGCTGATGCTACTTTATAAATAGAAAAACTATTACATTATTGAACAAGTGATGATTTATTTTCTATAGACTGTATATTTTAAACACTTTGACTTTTCTATTTTTTTGTTTGTTATACATTTCCCTATAAATGTGTTTTATGCAAATGTTTTTATACAGTGATGTTCACGGTCTTTACTTATTGTTGTGTAATCGTGTATCGTCCTGTTGGCACTCAAATAAAAGAACGATTGACGCCACAGGTTCTATAACATCACAAACGACCATCTCAGTCACAACATGTCACCGTTTTCATCACATTTGATTTGATTGACAGCTACATTTAACTCTAAAATGTCCGCCGAGGTCGACGTCATCAGTGTTTTGACAACATTGACTCTTGAGCGTCAGGCGGAGACGACTTTCAGGAGTTTGTCGTCCTCCTGAAAATAAAGTCGAGACTTTGACAGTGTAGTGTAGCGACACACTTACACACACACACACGCACACACACACACACACACACACAGAATCTGATTCCTGGTTAGACTTCCTCTCGCGCTTCTGCTTCCAAAGTAATTAACTGGTGGAAATGATTTACCCTTGAATGCTTGTCAGATCAATTTCTCATCGGACGTTCCGGTAAACCTGGCGGCCCGTCAGCCGCCTGCCGCCGGTCACGTCAGGCCTCACATGAGTGGCTCTTTCAGAGGAGAACGCCGGGGCCCACGAGCCAAGCCTGGACCCCCCGCTGGGCCCGAGCGACACTTTACAAACGGCTGGAAATATGATCCGGAAGCTCGGGCGACAGAATCTCTCGCCGGGACTTTGAGTTCTGGTGACGGAACCTCCCGAGTGAGTCGTTACCGGTTCTGAGGCCGACATCCGTCGCCGGAGCTCCTGCAGGTGTGTTTGTTCTCCAGACGTCTGCCTTCACGCCATTAATGAACCTTCACCACAACATTTCTACTCCTGTGACAACACTTCACCGCAGGAGGAACAGGAAGTTGATTGTTCTTCGTTTTAGTTTCTCTGGTTTCCTCCCAAAGAACGAAACCTTAAAGAGAAGAACTGACGGATCATCCAGTGTCGTTCTGTGATGGATCTCTCCAGGGTGTCTCCTGCCTGTCAACCCAGATAGCTGGGACACACCAACGAACAATAACAGATCAATTAAATCAACTAATGATTGATGGTTATTTAAATGACAACATTATTATGAATAATTAATTGGATATAATTGTAATATTTATTCATATAGATTCCAATTGTGTGTCAGGCATATTCATAATAAAGACATAAAACATATATATTATAGTTTATTTAAGAAAATCAAATGAATAATATCATTTAAAAAGATAAATAAAATACATATTTTTAGTTTAATTCAAATAATTCAACACATTTCTAATTTATTATTTAATTTTTGACTGTATTAAGTAGGAGACAAACAGACAAAACTGCTCATTTACACCCATTTTTTGTTTTAGTTATTTCATGTTTTGACTATCAATTCATTCATTATTTGCTCTAAAGTATAATAAATAATATGTCAATAATGTAAACAAAATAAAAGGGTTTCATATATATAAAGCCATTTCTTTTCAGCCATTTTATTATAAAGAAATAACTAAATGATGCTTTGTTTGTTTTTTCTACAGTTTAACCCACGAGTTATCTCAGGGTCAAAGTGATCCAGAGGCTCAAAAATCAATGTGTTTTTTGTATCCCTTGTCTTGTCTCTTGGTCAAGGTGAACGACCTCAATCACATGTATTTTTGGAAGCCAGGGACAGATTTGATTTTCTGGCCTTGGGGTCACCTTGACCCAGAGACAGAACAAGGGTTATTTAATATTAGTTAATAATAGTTACTTTTCCTCACATAATGAACTGTGACAATTTCAAGGGGTTTATAGAAAATATTTATATATATATATATATATATATATATATATATTTATATATATTTATATATATATATACACACAATCACAGATAAAAGTTGTGTTTTATCTGTGACATTTAAAATAAATATTACATTTAAAAAATTAAACTGATGTTTTTGGAAAATAAGGCCTCAAATTTAAGAAGAATAAAAAAGAACGAAAAAAGACGGAACATGTTTCTATGTTGAAAAATAAATGTCAAAATATAAAATATGTTGTCAGTTCTAAAGGATCATGATTTCCCTTAAATAATTCTTAATTCATCCTTAAGGATTTAGAGTCTTATTTTATTGATGCGTCTATTTGACACTGAGTTAACTGATCATTTGTTGGTGATGCACGAGATGATCTGATGCTCAAGAGACACAAGGCTCTGAGGCTCTTTGCCTCAAAATGTTCTGAACATTTTCTCGATCTGCGAGCGACTCGTCTCGACTCGTCCGTCTTCACCATCACTGGTCCAGTGAGCAAGATTATCATCACTCGTTTCTCATCTCCTTCTTCTTCTGACGGATCCTTCACGAGAGGGAGAATCACTCTCTCCACTTCCATCAAACCCCCCAAAAAAAGCCGCTGATGCAAGCCCAGTGTTGGAGCTGCAATCCTGCACCTTCCCGTCCGGATAAATCACAATTCCTGCCGAACGTGCCGACGCTGGATCAGCTTATTAAGTTCTGCTCCACCATCAGAGCGACTCTCCCGGTTGATCTTCTTTTAATGACTGCGAGAAAACGCCGAGGTGTCAGCCCGGGTTGGCGCCGCCGTGACATCTCGTTCGTCATCGCACCAGATTATTATTCAACCAAACGCGCTCATAAAAACCAGAGTTTATATTTAGTTGCGAGCGCGGCGCCTGAGATCCTCTAATAGTTGTTGTAAGAATCAGCATGAATTATTTAAATGTGCTGAAGTCTCCCTCGGGTCCAACGTCTCTTCAGTGGATTTGACAATTTGGGTTGGCTCGCCTCGGGTCACACCGTTTCTACTCTCAACTTAAATGTTGACTCTACCGATCCGGTCGACTCACACTTCACGGAGCTCGTCCTCGAGGCAGAGGAACCGTCTCCAGACGTGAACAAAACTAGTTTAACTACACAAAACTAGTTTATCTACACAAAACTAGTTTATCTACACAAACACAATTTCATTTTCTTATCGAGGTCGGCTTGAAACAAAGACACGTTCAAGAGTTTAAATGTCTCGTCAACCTGTGTTTGGTCTGAACAACAATGCTGTGTCTCAAATCACATACTTGTGTACTTAAGATTAGTATTTTTAGTGCATAAGTGCGTCTCAATTCTTAGTATGTAAGTGTAGTGATCCATACACACTAAATTGTCACTAAAACGCCTACAAAACTGAGTATAGATCGATGGACACTTTCTACATTAAACGACTCCATCTTAGTGACGTTGACATTGTAAACGAAAGTTTTTTTTATATATATTTATATATATAGACAGTAAATATATACTGTCTATATATAGATATCTATATCACAGTAGAGACTGGAATCCAGTAGAGTTCCGGATTCTACTAGTAGAGATTGGAATCGGGATCTGAATATTGGACAATCTTCAATTCAAACAGGAGAAATTTGTATTACATTAAAATGTTTTGTAAAATAGAATCATTTCACACCTAAAATCTCAGCAAAGTTAAGTCTACATTCACCATCACTATTCTAGGTTAATGACATCATGTTTTAATATCTGATAACCCTTCTGTCAATACACATGGTAACCATGGCGACCACTGTCTGGTCCAGGTCATAGACCTGATTCATTTGGACCGTTGAAGATCGTCCCATGACTCAAATTTATTTTCATGAAATGGTGATAAAGTAAAGAGAACAACAATATTCTTACAAACCATGATTTTATTCAGAATCTACACATACAGACTTGGAATCTGAACTTCTATAGGTATTACCTTCAAAATCTCAAACAATACAATTCAGTATTATCATCTTTCTAAAATAGTGGGATGTAGTCTTAATATTGAATTAGGTGTGAAATATTCTTATTTTAAATTGGTGGAGAATCTGGAATTCTCCTAGTAAATATTGGAATTCCAATATTCAGATCCCGATTCACTAGAAGAATTCCAATCCCTACTAGTAGAATCCGTAACTCTACTCGATTCCAGTCTCTACTGCGACATATTTATTAATATTCATATACTTCCAGGTGTATTTTCAGCAGCAGTACGAGGACGACACATCTTCGCTGCTGAAACCGACGTAAATATCTTGTCAATATTTGTCATATTTCTTGAAACCAAACATGCTGCCAGCAGGTGGCGCTAGTGTTCCTACAGCTGCTTGAAATCATCCTTAAATAGTAGTAGAAGAAGCTGTTGCGTCATTTCCTGTTAGTGTGTAGCAGCAGAGTTTGATTTGAGACATACTATCTGTGGAGGATTAGTTACTAGTTAGTACGTACACTATCCTGATGATACTAACCAGTGCACTAAGATAAGTATGTGGTTTGAGACACAGAACTGGAGAGTAAAAGTTGGTTAATGTGTACTAAAAGAGATAGTTCACCGAAAACTTTACTCAAGTTCTACTCACTCCCACATCTATTATTTTCAGAGTAATCTCTTCTTTTTAGAGTTATAGACAAACTTGTTTGTTCATTTTAATGTAGCGACTGGAGCTCAGTTGTCTTCGTCTTCATCTTCGTCCAAAAAGACTCAAAACTTAAAAACATCCAAATGCTGCTCGACTGTAACGTCTGTCTTGTGTTGAAGCCTCGACATTAAGGAATTGTACTGGAAAAAACAAACAAGTTTAAATTTAAACATTGTTTGTAGGTGCTAACGCTGGGCTAGCTGCCAGGCCACCATCTCACACAGTCAGGAAGTACTCTGGGTAAATATCTTAAGCGCTTCCACTGTAGACCAGGATAAACGTTTGTAAAAGTTTAGTTGTGCATGTAGTTTTGTAGTTGTTGTGTGTGATTTCTTTGTTGTGCTCGTTTACGATTACTTGTTAAGTTTTACCTTTTAGCTTCTGGCTTCAATTAATTTGAGTTTGAGCCCAAACATATTCCATCAAATCTTCTCGTCTAAAAATGACTCTATCCAAGTGTTTTTGACTCTTAATCAATAAACTGATAGTTGGGACTGTAAACAACTAGTTGTGGTTTTAACACCATTTGTACTCACGACTGTAAAGTTGTGGCAGTGACGTTAAACTGAGACTGAGAACTTCGTAGACGGTAAACTGGTGGTTTTGAAGGTAAAGTGATTCCTGACATGTCATGGTGGCGACGAATGATGATAACAGAAGAACACTAGAAGAACCATGAGCTGAGGTCGAGAAAACCTGTGACGGACGTACGTATCAAGATGTGACATAATGTGTTTTGTGAGAGTCGAGATAAACTGGCCTTTATTAGACTGTGAACTCAACTATGTGAGTAGAGACTCAGAGGCCTGACAATAGAGACACTAAAGTCAAGCTGCTGGTCCAAGATGGAGGTACTTAACTGGTCACTGAATACCATTGACAGAGTGTTTTAAACACGTGCACTGACGGGACCTTCATGTCCAGCTACACCCTGGACAGTTGGGGTGAATTGAAAGTCTTGTCTATTGCTCCACTGGACGTGGAGGACGTGGAGGACGTTGAGGACATGAACATATTCTCATTCATGATCATTTCAACGGTCATCCTGGGTCTTTGGATCTTCAATCTGTTTCTGAGCTCAAGACTCGCGCCGACATATCTAGACTTGGCGAGACCGTGGCAGGGATGCGAGCAGATGTGGCCAAAGTTCATGAAGACTTGGAGAAAATCACCACGAGAATGAAAGAGACCTTTAATCATGTCTCTCATCCGTCCAACATGGACAAAATGGACTGGACCGTCTGTGGACCGGACAAACTGTGATCTTCTGTTGTAACATGTTATGTAGGAATTGTCGTACGTAACAATAATGTGTCAAGAAACAGCAAATCAAGCACTGATTTAAGATATGATTATATTTGTGATTTAATTTCTTTATCACTACTTCTACCAATATTTGGAAGTAAATGGGGGCGGGACTGGATAATGGGTCAGGACTAGATAATGGGTCAGGACTAGATAATGGGTCAGGACTAGATAATGGGTCAGAAAAAGGCGACTAGATAATGGGTCAGGACTAGATAATGGGTCAGGACTAGATAATGGGTCAGGACTAGATAATGGGTCAGGACTAGATAATGGGTCAGGACTAGATAATGGGTCAGGACTAGATAATGGGTCAGGACTAGATAATGGGTCAGGACTAGATAATGGGTCAGGACTAGATAATGGGTCAGGACTAGATAATGGGTCAGGACTAGATAATGGGTCAGGACTAGATAATGGGTCAGGACTAGATAATGAGTCAGGACTAGATAATGGGTCAGGACTAGATAATGGGTCAGGACTAGATAATGAGTCAGGACTAGATAATGGGTCAGGACTAGATAATGGGTCAGGACTAGATAATGGTCAGGACTAGATAATGGGTCCCGACTAGATAAAAAAAAAATAATAAATAAAAAAAAAAAAAGGGGGAGGAGAAAAAAAAAGGAGAAAGGAAGAGAGGGGGGGGGGGGGGGGGGGGGGGGGGGGAGGGGGGAGGGGGGGGGGAGGGGGGAGGGGGGGGGGGGGGGGAAGAGGGGGGGGGGGGAGGGAAGGGGGGGGGGGGGGGGGGGGGGGCAGGAAATGGGTCAGAACTAGATCAATTCTGTTTCTCCCGCTGATGTGAACTATGATAAAGTGTGATGTTGTTGATCTAAACTGTCGTGCCCGAAATAAACAATTCATTCAAAATGTGTGTCTGTGTAATGAACTTGTGATTGAAATGGTCAACTTTTAGTTATTACTTACTTGTGACTGTTAACGTGTCATTATATCTGTAAACCATTAGCTTCGATTTTAAACTTGCATTGGTGTCTTTAAACAATTTCAATTTTTATACAAATCAATAAAGTTCTACCTAAACTAGTTTTTAAAATTAGAATCAGATAAGACTGTTAACATGTGTTTGTGTCGTTACACTTTTTATCAGGAGTGTTAACTTGTTGGGAACTTAAACATGTGGTTGCATCTTTAAACTTGTAAACTTTAGTTGTGGTTGTTGGCGTAAACTTGCAGTAATGTCTTTAAACCTGCTATGATATCTGTAAACTTTTAACCCAGACTTTAATCTTGTGGTTTTGTCTTTATACCTGATATAAAAACTGTAAACTTTTATCTGTGACCGTAATCTCAACAGAGACTGTTGACTTGGGTTGTCTTTCTAACTTGTAAATTAAATCTGTAAACTTGTATCTGTGGTTGTGGTTGTGGTTGTGGTTGTGGTTGTGGTGTGGGGTGGTGTGGTGTGGTTGTGGGGGGGGGTGGGTGGGTGGGGGGGGGGGGCGTAAACATGTGGTCGCATCTTTAAACTTGTAAACTTTAGTTGTGGTTGTTGGCGTAAACCTGCAGTAATGTCTTTAAACTTACTATGATATCTGGAAACTTTTAACCCAGACTATAATCTTGTGTTTTGTTTTATACCTGAATAAATTGAACTTTTCTGTCCTACTCCTGTTGACTTGGGTTTTTTCTACCTTGTAAATTAATGTATTGTTGTTGTGGTTGTGGTTTGGGGGTGGTAAATGTGGGTCGCATCTTTAAACTTGTAACTGAAATTCAAAGTTTAAAGATGCGACTACAGTCACAAATAAAAAATGTGTGACTGTAGTCGCATCTTTGAACTTGTAAACCTGTGGTTATAACATTGTTGTGCATCAGGTTTGTATATATAGTTGAACGTGTCTGATCCACTAGTAACCTGTGCTGTAAATGACATTAATCTAAACGTATTCTCCGTCTAAACAAACGTTAAAGTTCAAGTCGGGTCGTACGAGTCTCCTGAACTTTTTGTTTTCCAATCTGGTCGTCATCTAATATGAATGATTTTGCTCTCGAGTGGGGGGAGCGGCGACAGAGTTTCTTCTAAATGCCACCTCGTCTCGCTCACCTTCAGTAAAGGTCGCGGGATGAAGAACAAGTGTTGCCGGAGACGACGAGATCATGCGCTTATTTATAATATTAATGGAGCAGAACCGACCTCCTGATCCGAGCCCGGCGAGCAGAGTAAATATGACAAAGAGACACTCTGGCATTTTAATGAAGATCATCGGCGCCGTCACCGCGTGGATGCTAATGCGCCGCTATATACCGCGCCGCCGCCGCGGCACAAGCGGGTACAAACACCGTCTTTCATAATTGATACGCGTCGCTCAGGTGTGTGGCAGGAACCAGAACTGACCCACTTCAGATCCAGCATGCTTTGGTTAATTTGTATAAAAGCCATAATTGCTCTCAGCTTCATAATTCATGGAGTGTGTGTCGCTGGCAGAGCTTCAGTGTCGCTCACACACAGATGTTCGCAGGAGAGCGGCGAGGCGGCGTGTCGTTCCCCCCCCACAGGTGCCGTGGAAGATGAGATTGGCAGCTGGTGAGGATCCCACATCCCGTCTGGAGCAGAACCGCCCAGAAAGAGGAGGCAGCGAGGAGCTGGAGGCTGTTTGTGTTCCTGACGACGGCGAGCAAATAACAGCTTCACCTGAAGAGGGTCGTGTGGATCCACACCTGCCTCACTCTCCTCGGGACGGATGCTCCGAGGTCATGTGACCAATGCGGTGACCTTGAACCAGGCTGGGCAACAAAACTTTTAGATTTCAAACTAACATTTCCTGGATTGACCAGAAACATAAGACTTCGACTACCTTCTCTTGAAGCAGCCGAGGTTCTACTCCGAGTCTCTCCTGGACGACTGAACTTTTATGAATGAGGTTTTTTTCATAATTTACAATCCAGTGATACACAGTCAATGATACGATATATAGTGATAGTGTAGTAACAAGTATAAATGTGTAGTATTGTCCAGTACTTGACTCTGGTGTTGTGATAGTGTAGTAACAAGGATATATGTGTAGTATTGTCCAGTACTTGACTCTGGTGTTGTGATAGTGTAGTAACAAGGATATATGTGTAGTATTGTCCAGTACTTGACTCTGGTGTTGTGATAGTGTAGTAACAAGGATATATGTGTAGTATTGTCCAGTACTTGACTCTGGTGTTGTGATAGTGTAAACAAAAAAAAAAAAAAAAATTGTCCAATACTTACGGGTGTGATAGTGTAGTAACAAGGATATATGTGTAGTATTGTCCAGTACTTGACTCTGGTGTTGTAGTATTTACAGACCACATGATGTTTTCAAACCAAAATATGTACAAAAAAATGCTTTAAAAGCTGCTGGACTCACTGTATCCTCTCGTCCTCAGTCATCAGAAGATTTAATCTATCCTTAAGCTGCGGAGGACATAATGACTGCTGCCATTGTTTTTTCTTTTTTACTTTATAAACTGCAGAGAGAAGTCGCTTTGTCGGCAGAAACCAACGATTACTTCGTGGCTCAATAATTGTTGCCAATTTGTGTTTTGTTTATCTACTATGTCTGTAGAACACGGAAAGACAACATCTGGAATTGTGTGTCAGCGTCGACCGTGAACGTGTTGAAAACGTTAAACAGACGGAAAGAAACGAGTGAAAGTTTAACTCTGCGACGACGCTACGTTTGCTAACAGCTACCAGAGTTAGCTAGAGACGTAATTAAGTCCGAGCTTCTTGTCCTCGTCAAACTGGATTTCAACTTTTGGGGGACAAACACAAAACCTCCTGGCCTGAACTCACCGTCATCGCCAATTATTTCCACACAGAAGTCGTGACCTGCGATATTTACCCAGAGTACTTCCTGTCTGTGTGAGATGTTGGCCTAGCAGCTAGCATAGCATTGTCAGCTAAAAACAACCTTAAAATATAGACCTAAAAAAAAAAAAATCCAATACAATTCCTAATGTCGAGGCTTCAATACAAGAGAGACGTTACAGTCGAGCAGTTTGAAGGTATTTAGATGTTTTTAAGTATTTTTTTGGACGAAGATGAAGACGAAGACAACTGAGCTAAAGTCGCTACAATAAAATGAACAAACATTTTTGTCTATAACTCTAAAAAGAACAGATTACTCAAAAAATGTTGACCAACAAAAAGAAACAAGTAAAAGTGTAACTCTGCGACGCTACGTTCGCTAACGGCTACCAAAGTTAGCTCGAGCCGTAATTGAAGCCGCAGCTTTACTCCGTTAGTTGGCAGAGCTTCTCTTCCTCGTCAAACTGGAGTTCAACTTTTGGGGGAAAAACACAATCCCTCCCGGCCTGAACTCACCGTCTTCGCCAATTATTTCCACACAGAAGTCGTGACCTGCGATAAGCGGTCGCACGCAGACATTGTCTCGTTTCAGAGGGTCACAGGCCGGAGCGGTCGGGGGAAGCCGGCTCCCCGGAATACCAATCCGGAGGTCGGCGACGGGGTCAGAGCCCGGCAGGCCGCCGACCTCCTCCCGACAAACAGCACCTCGGCTTCTCTGCGCCGCGTTCGCGATGTTTGTTCATCTTTTGTTAATGAGCCGGCGACGCTTCTTTTAGCTCGACATCAATTAGCACTCACGTTCCAGCGCCGGCGACTCGCTGGAGACGCAAACAACGTTCGGGGAAAACGCGTCAGGAAGTAGTTTCCTGACATGTCTGGTCACAACATGAATACTTTAACGTTTCACCCTTTCATGGGTAAAATATAGAAGGATGGGTTTACTTGTTTGACCCTGATGTGTGGTAAACGGACGTGTACAAGTGGCCCTGATTTATTAAGATGTTAGTGACGCAGAAATTAGTTTTTTACCGTATCGTAATAAGACTTTTGTTTCTCCCAAAACGATACGATGTGAACAAATTTTATACGAATTTTGACTAGCATTTTTGGAACGTAAATAAAATACAGTTGAATTGTAAACTTTTTGAACCCCGTCACTTATTTCACCAACTTTTAGAGGCTGGATCGGGTCGATACCCGCTTGAAGCTCGTCCTCGATGCTGATGAGACCAAACTTATGGTATTTTCAAATTACATTAAAAATATTGAGATAATTCACATCATTTTAACTTCCAAAGGTCAATTTAGGTGCTGTATTTTTGCAAATACTTTGGTTTTATGATTGATGACCACATCTCTTTTAAAGTTCACATACAAAACCTGGTAAATAAACTAAAACTAAAGCTAGTTTTTTATTTGAGTAACAAATCATGTTCTTTCGCTGGAGGCGAAGTTACCTTCTTGCCAGTTCTTGATGATGGAGATGTGTTGCATATGAATTCATCAGCTCACTGTCTAAAGATGTTGGACACTGTGTAACATGGAGCCTTGAGGTTCATCACAAACTGAAGACCCTTATTTAAGACCCATCACTGCACACGGTGCTCAAGAGTTAACTGTTTGCTCTCAATGTGACGACTCAGTCATTGCCATGTTTTTACTTACTATGCGATCTTAGGTAAACTCCTGTGTTCTCCGTCTATATATTTGTCTCAGAAATGTGTCCCTCGTGGGTTCAGGTCCCACGAACTTGGTGAAGCGGCTTTTTAAGTTTTTTCTGCGCCGTCATCATGGAATAAACTGCAGAAGCAGCACAAGTTTGAGAATCTAGTGACTTTTAACACATTTAAGGCTGTTGTCAGGAATTTGACGTCGAACTCTATCGCGAGTGTGAATGTTTTTAGTCAGTGATCTTGTATCTTTTTCTTATATTGTACTATCGCACTTAATACTTTATTAAATTGTTCTTTATGTGTAACCGTGTCTTGCTGTCCATCCTGGTCAGGTCTCTCTTGTAAAAGAGATTTTAATCTCTGGATAAATAAAGGATAAAAAATCAAATAACAGGGAAAACTATTGAAAAATGAATCGTCTCAGTTTGTTGAAGCTTTTTAATCACTTTAGAAGTTATTTTGCTGTTAATCTTTTATTTTATTTTGACGGCACAAAGGCAGAAGTGAAACGAGCGCAACTCCATCCACACTTTCCAGGGTGTCCCCTGAAATTCCCCTGGAGAAGACCACGGGTTCGATGCTATCAGGTGTTCAACTGATGCTGTAACATTAGCCTGAGACTCTTGACACATCAAGACGCTTGTTTAAGTCCAAAAAAAACAACTTGTAAACGAGTGTAAAAACCTGTGGTTGATATCCAACACATGTTGATATCCCATGATGCAGTTCAACAGGCTCAGCAACAACAACAGAGATATCATTTGTATGTTGATTGACAGCCTTGTTTTAGCAACATCAAACGATAGACCGGGGAAGTACATCAGTGACATCAGAACTTTAAGTTAATGTAACACTTGAAATGTTGAGACTTTATTTATTTAATTTCCGCACAAGGCACAGAGACACTCGCTGAAACTTCTAAACCTATCTGAAAAACTACCATTGGTTCCAACTCTTGCTTTGATGAATCGATGGCCGGTGCGTCTACGTCGTCATATGATCGTCTGTGCGTCGCATGATTGGCTGAAAGTAAAACCGAGTAGTTCGGTGCTCTGTTGGACTTGTCTGGTGACTCTATAATAGTACCATATTTTCCGCACTATTAGGCGCACCAGATTATAAGGCGCATAGAATAAAAGATACAAAAGTTTGACTGGGGTTGTGTTATCATCCACTAGATAAAGCTGTGCTAAAGGGAACATCAACAAAACAGTCAGATAAAGTCAAACTTTATTAAGCGTTCTGACAACTCCGTTCACTCCCATGGTAAACAGATTGATTTTGAGTGTACAACAACCAAGACACACTCGTTCAAAACGGTGGCATTAATCTTACTCAATAAACGTCCACCATGATGGGACGTGCGTCGTTAATCCAACCCCCGACGCAATGACGTAATCCCGCCCACGGCGTGTCGGCTCAGTCGGCGCAGAGTCATGAAAGTGTTTGTAAACAAGTCACCAAGTAATGTTCATATATAAGGCGCTCAGGATTCCAAGACGCACTGTTGTTTTGAGAAAAAATTAAGGCTTTTAAGTGAACCTTATAGTGCGGACAATACGGTAGTGGAAAAACCTGTGGTTGATATCCAACACATGTCATCACATGATCGTCTGTGCGTCGCATGATTGGCTGAAAGTTGAACCGAGTAGCTCGGTGCTCTGTTGGACTTGTCTAATGACTCTATTATAGTATTGTTATTATTATACAAAAAAAAATAAACATTTCAAGATTTGACACAAAAAAAAATAATTAAATTGTATTTGTCGCCAACACGTTCGATCTAGCGCCCCCTGCTGACGGGGACTTCGACAGCCGGTGAACTCGGGCGGCAGGACGACCTGGTCGTTTGGCGAAGAGCAGGACGATGGCGACGGAGAGAGAGAGAGAGAGAGAGAGAGAGAGAGAGAGAGAGAGAGAGAGAGAGAGAGAGAGGACGGCGAGGACGGGCGAGGACGGCGGTTCTAAAGACTCATTTGTCTGCCTCCTTAACGAGAGGAAGCGGAACAAAGACCCCGGCTAATATTCCAAAGGGCCTCATTAAAACTAGGTGTGATCCGACGGCGAGCCGAGCCGCAGAGGTGATTCCAGCCGCGGCCCAGAAGAGAAAAGCTAATTAGGGAGAGTGATGGTTCCGGACTGGAGACCCGCCCGAGAGCCGCCGTCCCGTCCAGGCCCGGAGAGAGAGGGAGGACGGGAGCGTCGAGGGGGGGGCGGTGGTCCGTGACCGGACACCAGAACCTGGTGGACTTCAACAAGTGTTTTTGACTTTCCCAGACAGACGACCTGAGACACAAAAGTTTACCACAAACTTGAGTCTCTGCTGCCTTGACCTGCTGGGCGGGTTCAGAGGTCATCGTAAGGATGTTGTTTCGTTTCCTGCTCAGTGGATCAATGTTTCTATTGTTGTTTCTCTTTGTATACGTTCTGTTTGGAATGTTGTGTATTTTTCTAGGTCTGGAGTCACAACATTTTTTTAACCGAGTGCTTCTTCTTGGGCACAGAGTTGTACGAAAGGTCGAAAACATACGAAACTTCCTAAATCAAAACAAAACAAATAATAATAATATAGATTTCTATTGTTACAAAGTTTACCTACATTTATCAGCGTCAACATTTTAAAACTCAGTTACAGAACCTGCTATATTTGGAGTGTAAATAAGAGGAGTGAAAAATATCCTTAAACTTAAATATTGCAACATTTTCTGTTAGATTTCTCTATCTTGGCTTTTAAATCATGTTTTTTTTGTCACAAGTTTTAATAGTTCATTTTAAATTAAGTGCAAGTAACATTAAAACATTTTTGACAATTAACGTGCAAATATTCAATGTTAGTTCATCATTTTTCTGTTGCAATAAAACTTATGGCCCGTAGATGGCAGCAGTCATTACGTCCTCCGAAGCTAAAGGAACAATAAAGTCTCACAAGATCTCGGCAATGACTGAGGACGAGAGGATACAGTGAGTCCAGCAGCTTTTGAAGCTGATGTTTGTACATATTTTGGTTTGAAAATTAATTAAAGCAGTTACGACTTCGTCAAGAGTCATGTGGTCTGTAAATACTACAACACCAGAGTCAAGTACTGGACAATACTACACATATATCCTTGTTACTACACTATCACAACACCAGAGTCAAGTACTCGACAATACTACATATATATACTTGTTACTACACTATCACAACACCAGAGTCAAGTACTGGACAATACTACACATATATACTTGTTACTACACTATCACAACACCAGAGTCAAGTACTGGACAATACTACACATATATCCTTGTTACTACACTATCACAACACCAGAGTCAAGTACTGGACAATACTACACATATATCCTTGTTACTACACTATCACAACACAAGAGTCAAGTACTGGACAATACTACACATATATACTTGTTACTACACTATCACAACACAAGAGTCAAGTACTGGACAATACTACACATATATCCTTGTTACTACACTATCACAACACCAGAGTCAAGTACTGGACAATACTACACATATATCCTTGTTACTACACTATCACAACACCAGAGTCAAGTACTGGACAATACTACACATATATCCTTGTTACTACACTATCACAACACCAGAGTCAAGTGACCATTTAAGAAATGCTTTATTTATACAATGAAAGATTATCGCACATGTTTCGATATGCATATCACACGTGCCAATATCGCCATATCAATATTTTTTCGATATATCGATATACTTTGTTCTCCGTTAAAAAAAATGTCACATCTACCACTAGTGTTCTTCTTCTTCTTTTAATAGTTTCTGTTGTTGTTTTCCTCTCAACTGCTCATGTATTTTCCCATTTTAACTTTCCATCCAACAAAACCAACAGAAGTTAAAGTTCTGCTGGAGAAAGTTCAAGGACCACAGAACGAGGAACGCGTTGCATTCAGTGTAAATAAAACAACAACAAACGTTACGTCTTCGGCGACGAAAATAAAGCCGACAGACGAGCCTTTAATTCCAAGTCAAAACGCTCCGTCAACTTCAGTCGGAGTGAAGACGAGACTCTGACTCGGGAAGGTCTTGTCGGCATCGGTCAGAGTCAGAGTGAGAGTTAAGGGGGGGTCGTGGTTGACGGAGAGTGAGTGGGAGCGCTCAGGTACGTCCCGAAAACAAAGCAGGAAAACACGGCGATGCCTGGAACGCTTGATTCCATCGATCGTCTCCAAATTCCTGCATAATTTCATTCCGGCGCTCGATCTGTCGGACTCGCGTCACTTCCATTGATGAAAAAACGTCGATAGCCATTCGTCAGGCGGCGGCCGCCATGCAGATGAGCGCGGCCCGGTTGGCGTCCATCTTACCTCTGGCATTGAGAGAGCGCCATCATGTTGTCCGCCGTGACACCGCGGCAGGACTCGCCCTAATCTTAATTGATGGCGCCGCGGCTCATCTGCTAAAAGCCGACCTATATTTATCTGCCGAGACGCGCCGCTCGCACTAATAGCGATTGCTTTCGGCGGCGCGTCCTTGGGAGGCTGCCAGGACGAGGGCAGGAAGTATCATCCTCGCGTCTCCACATCAGCGCCGCCATAAATCACTCGGGTTAGAATAGAGCCGTGTGGCGAGCGGGGGGGCGACGCCATCAGACCTGTTGAGGTGCTCGTGTGAAGGTTCTAGTGACGGAGCAGACAAACATTACTATGGTTACGAGAGGAATATTGCGTTTTGTTTTTTTTTCACGATGGCGCTTTGGTATTCAAGGTCACTGTATACATTATTGTACAGTTTATATTTTAATTAAGTGTTTATTAAATAAAGTATTTTTTATATATACAATTAAACAATTAACATGAAAATATCCACCTTTTTGTTCATGTTTGTGTCGCAATTAAACTTTCTGCCACTAGATGGCAGCAATCAGTACATCCTCCGCAGCTAAAGGAACAATTAAATGCCAAGATATTCCGGCGATGACTGAGGACGAGAGGATACAGTGAGTCCAGCAGCTTTTAAAGCTGATGTTTGGACATATTTTGGTTTGAAAACAAATGAAAGCAGTTACGACTTCATCAAGAGTCATGTGGTCTGTAAATACTACAACACCAGAGTCAAGTACTGGACAATACTACACATATATACTTGTTACTACACTATCACAACACCAGAGTTAATTAGTGGACAATACTACACTTATATCATTGTTACTACAGTATCCCAACACCAGAGTCAAGTACTGGACAATACTACACATATATCCTTGTTACTACACTATCACAACACCAGAGTCAAGTACTGGACAATACTACACATATATACTTGTTACTACACTATCTCAACACCAGAGTCAAGTACTGAACAATACTACACATATATCCTTGTTACTACACTATCTCAACACCAGAGTCAAGTACTGAACAATACTACACATATATCCTTGTTACTACACTATCACAACACCAGAGTCAAGTACTGGACAATACTACACATATATACTTGTTACTACACTATCTCAACACCAGAGTCAAGTACTGAACAATACTACACATATATCCTTGTTACTACACTATCTCAACACCAGAGTCAAGTACTGAACAATACTACACATATATACTTGTTACTACACTATCACAACACCAGAGTCAAGTACTGGACAATACTACACATATATACTTGTTACTACATTATCACAACACCAGAGTCAAGTACTGGACAATACTACACATATATACTTGTTACTACACTATCACAACACCAGAGTCAAGTACTGGACAATACTACACATATATACTTGTTACTACACTATCACAACACCAGAGTCAAGTACTGGACAATACTACACATATATCCTTGTTACTAGATTCTGATCCACAGACCTCAGAGCCCGAGCTGGGGTGTAAGTCTGGATCAGATCACTGATGGAAGGTCTGACCATGAATAGATCTGAAAGTAAGAACCAGAATTTTAAAATGATCCTGAAAGAAACTGGCAGCCAGTGAAGAGTTTGAAGGAGAAATGTGAGTTCTTCTACTAGAGCGGCCAGTGAAGAGTTTGAAGGAGAAATGTGAGTTCTTCTACTAGAGCAGCCAGTGAAGAGTTTGAAGGAGAAATGTGAGTTCTTCTACTAGAGCGGCCAGTGAAGAGTTTGAAGGAGAAATGTGAGTTCTTCTACTAGAGCAGCCAGTGAAGAGTTTGAAGGAGAAATGTGAGTTCTTCTACTAGAGCGGCTCAGAATTAGCAGAGAAAAGTCAAACGAAAAATAGTTACATCGGGTGAAACTGGTGCCAGTAAGTAAAGTCATGAATCGGTTACTGACCCATGAGGAATTTAAATGTGAAAATACACATTAGGAAATTAAAGGGTATAATACTGTTGCATGTATGGACGGTTGATGATATGAATGGGTTAAAAATCATCGTTGAATTATATGAGAAACAACAGATGGAAGAGGAGGAACATGACGTAAAAGAGAGAAGATGAGTGACAAAGGAGTAAACCTGACTCTGAGAGAGGAACGGGTCACAGACGGACAGGAAAGGGTTAAATCAAAGCTCAGAGGGTAAATGACGTGGCAGGAGCATCAGGCGAGAACATGGACTCTCACAGGTGGATGGGAAGCACCGGCAGCAGATCCAGGCTCGACTGTAGCGCCGGGCGGGCGAGCGTCAGGCCCGCGGCGACAGACAGAGCTGGCGTCTTCAAAAAGCTCATCTTCAGCTCGGCAGGAGCTCCAGGATGAAGTCGAACATGTTTTCAGGTCAAAATGAACCGAATCGTTCTCCCCTCCAACTGGGCTGCATTCTCTCCGCGCCGCCGAGCTCGGACACGCAGATTGTTTGTGCAGATTGTACCTCCAGAGCGTGAGACTAGTAATATCATGACCAGGAGGAGGTGGTTTTCAAACTCTACCAGATTACTGCATTAGAAGAAGAAAATGATATTGTCAATATGTGTCCTAGAGGTGAAGGTGACATTACAATACTGTCGATATTAGTGGTGTGTATTGTCACGACTGTCAAGAATACGATATTAAGTGATACTGTAGGAACAAGTATATATGTGTAGTATTGTCCAGTACTTGACTCTGGTGTTGTGCTAGAGTAGTAACAAGTATATATGTGTAGTATTGTCGAGTACTTGACTTTGGTGTTGTGATAGTGTAGTAACAAGGATATATATGTATAGTATTGTCCAGTACTTGGCTCTGGTGTTGTGATAGTGTAGTAACAAGTATATATGTGTAGTATTGTCCAGTACTTGACTCTGGTGTTGTGCTAGAGTAGTAACAAGTATATAAGTGTAGTATTGTCGAGTACTTGACTTTGGTGTTGTGATAGTGTAGTAACAAGGATATAAATGTGTAATATTGTCCAGTACTTGACTCTGGTGTTGTGATAGTGTAGTAACAAGGATATATATGTGTGGTATTGTCCAGTACTTGACTCTGGTGTTGTGATAGTGTAGTAACAAGGATATAAATTTGTAATATTGTCCAGTACCTGACTCTGGTGTTGTGATAGTGTAGTAACAAGGATATATATGTGTAGTATTGTCCAGTACTTGACTCTGGTGTTGGGATACTGTAGTAACAACTATATATATATGTGTAGTATTGTGGAGTACTTGACTCTGGTGTTGTGATAGTGTAGTAACAAGTATATATATGTGTAGTATTGTCCAGTACTTGCCTCTAGTGTTGTGATAGTGTAGTAACAAGTATATATATATGTGTAGTATTGTTGAGTATTTGACTCTGGTGTTGTGATAGTGTAGTAACAAGGATATATGTGTAGTATTGTTGAGTATTTGACTCTGGTGTTGTGATAGTGTAGTAACAAGTGTATATATGTGTAGTATTGTCCAGTACTTGACTCTGGTGTTGTGATAGTGTAGTAACAAGTATATATGTGTAGTATTGTCCAGTACTTGACTCTGGTGTTGTGATAGTGTAGTAACAAGTATATATGTGCAGTATTTTCCAGTACTTGACTCTGGTGTTGTGATAGTGTACTAACAAGTATATATGTGTAGTATTGCCCAGTACTTGACTCTGGTGTTGTAGTATTTACAGACCACATGACTCTTGACGAAGTTGTAACTGCTTTCATTTGTTTTTGAACCAAAATATGTCCAAACATCAGCTTTAAGCGCTTAAAAGCGCTATATAAATAAATATTACTTACTTACTTACTTACTTACTTTAAAAGCAGCTGGACTCACTGTATCCTCTCGTCCTCAGTCATAGCCATGGTCTCGCGGGACTTGATTCTTCCTTTAGCTGCGAAGGATGCTGCCATCTAGAGGCAAGAAGTTTAAACCCCAGAAAATTGATTTCCTACACATTTTGCTGAAATATAAACCATAAAAGAACTATGTTAAAAAAAAAAATTGATAGCCAAAATATAAAACATTTAAATGGATAAAGTACTGTTGAATATCGATATGATATTAAAAAAAGTGTATTGGTATTTCCCTACACTCCATATGTGCTTTCTAAGAATATTGTTTTTTTTTCCTCCTGTAGGCTAAAAGATGCTATAAAGATAAAATACCAAATATTTGTAGATTTTCTGGGAATGTAATTAAAAAAAAAAAAAGGTTTTGAAAGATTAGATATTTTTTTTTAAATTCCAACAATGCATTTTAACGCGATTCATTTCAACTTTTTTTCTCTCCCACTTTCTTCCAGCCTGTTGTACATCTTGTTGGACTCATGCAAATACACTGCAAAGCAGGTGTGAGTCACTCCGACCTTTGACCTGGTTTTACATCCTCGGTGTGTGTTTTTCTCTTTGAATACGAAAGACAAGATGAAAAACAATAGAAAACCCATCGGAGGAACAGGAATCCACGTCGAGGTTTTTCTTGTTTAGTTTCTTAATGCAGCCGTATTCAGAGTCCGCGTTCCGAGCGTCCCTGAAGTGTTCCGGGTCCGAGGTCTGCAGGTCTTCGCTCACAAACCTCCCTGCACTCGCTTCTGAGACGAGCGAGACGGTTTTGTCTCCGGTTCAAATCCTAATCTCTCAATTTGAAGAGCGTCCGTGGGCTGCAGCGGCGCCTCGGGCTGCCTGGCAGCGACGCCGCGGATATGAGGACATGTTAATCAGATGGAAATATGGGATGGATCTCGGCTTCACCGCCTCGCCGTTGTCAGGTCGGACTCGCCAGCGGGTCAGCGGAGGTTGTCGGCAGACGAAGAAAACACGATCCTGGTTGTCAAAGGAGAAGAGAAGGAGCTTCAACGAGTCATGGTCGACCACAACAACAGAGCTCTTCAAGTACTTACAGAACTTGTTAAAAGTTTAATCACTTCTTCTGTTGTTACGTCTCTTTGATCTGAAATATGTCTGCAATCTTTTCCACTAATACAAACTGTTTTTATTATTCATCTGCTCGCCACGAGGGAGCGGAGAGCGAAGGGAAGAGGGTTTTACCGACTGCATGTCTTTACGTTCAGAAGCAGAAAAACACCAGTAGTTTTGACCCAAATATATGACCAAAAACATCTTCTTTACCATCAAACCCTTCATCGGTTTGAAACCCTTGATTACGATTCTTCATTCTTGAGCCATGCTGGGGATAGCAACCTAGCAATGTTAGCGTGTTCCTCACGATTTCTCGAAAATATGAGAATTAAAGGACAAAAAATAATAATGTATCAATAACAAAAACCCAATTTTAAATTTTATATCCAGACAAATTGTTACAAACAAGGGAGATGGAACCAGAGAGAAGTCCAAGCTAGGCTACGCTACATGGCTCAGCTAACTATGGTGCCATCATCAAGTCCAAAATCTAATTTGTCAGTTAAGAAGTCCAAAAGATAATATGATAAACTACATGTTCAGAAATATATATGGCAATAGAGCGAGTTGAATCTGACTCAAATATTGTTGGCCAACTATGACACAAAAAGTACGACGTTTGACTATATAGTACAGAATTTGTATAGTTCTAGTTTTTAACATGCATGTATAAATTGATTGTTTGAATTATATTAACATTAGCATCAGCACTAGTGCAATCATTAGTATTTTCGAGAAACATTAGCACCAGCATATGTTTTAGGGATGACATAAGAATAAGCACGACTACAATCATTAGAATTTGAAGATATGTTAGCACTAGTACAATCATTAGCATTTAGAGAAATGTTAGCATTAGTACAATCATAAGCATTCAGAGAAATGTTAGCACTAGTACAATTATTAGCATTCAGAGAAATGTTAGCACTAGTACAGTCATTAGCTTTCAGAGAAATGTTAGCACTAGTACTATCATTAGCATTCAGAGAAATGTTAGCACTAGTACAATCATTAGGATTCATAGAAATGTTAGCACTAGTACTATCATTAGCATTCAGAGCAATGTTAGCACTAGTACTATCATTAGCATTCAGAGCAATGTTAGCACTAGTACTATCATTAGCATTCAGAGAAATGTTAGCACTAGTACTATCATTAGCATTCAGAGAAATGTTAGCACTAGTACTATCATTAGCATTCAGAGAAATGTTAGCACTAGTACAATCATTAGGATTCAGAGAAATGTTAGCACTAGTACTATCATTAGCATTCAGAGAAATGTTAGCACTAGTACTATCATTAGCATTCAGAGAAATGTTAGCACTAGTACTATCATTAGCATTCAGAGAAATGTTAGCACTACTACTATCATTAGGATTCAGAGCAATGTTAGCACTAGTACTATCATTAGCATTCAGAGAAATGTTGGCACTAGTACTATCATTAGCATTCAGAGGTTAGCACTAGTACTATCATTAGCATTCAGAGAAATGTTAGCACTAGTACTATCATTAGCATTCAGAGAAATGTTAGCACTAGTACAATCATTAGCATTCAGAGAAATGTTAGCACTAGTACAATCATTAGCATTCAGAGAAATGTTAGCACTAGTACTATCATTAGCATTCAGAGAAATGTTAGCACTAGTACAATCATTAGGATTCAGAGAAATGTTAGCACTAGTACTATCATTAGCATTCAGAGAAATGTTAGCACTAGTACTATCATTAGCATTCAGAGAAATGTTAGCACTAGTACAATCATTAGCATTCAGAGAAATGTTAGCACTAGTACTATCATTAGCATTCAGAGAAATGTTAGCACTAGTACTATCATTAGCATTCAGAGAAATGTTAGCACTAGTACAATCATTAGCATTCAGAGAAATGTTTGCACTAGTACTATCATTAGCATTCAGAGAAATGTTAGCACTAGTACAATCATAAGCATTCAGAGAAGTTTTAGCACTAGTACAATCATAAGCATTCAGAGAAATGTTAGCACTACTACAATCATCAGCACTGATGCTAAAATTAGCATTTGGAAAATACGTTAAAACTAGCATGTTTTAGGAATAGCAATAACATTAGTAATTGCATTGACACAAAGTAAAAATCCAAATAAGTATTTGCGCAAGAGTGAGAGTCCGTAACAAAACTGGACATTATTCCTATAAAACTTGATAACCTTTACAAAAACTTTGGTAAAAATTATATTTAATTTTATTTACACATATAATAATATTTAGTTTAAAACAAATTATAAATTAGAACATATAAGGAGGAAGACCAGGATGGCGTCTGGACTCTAAACAGTGATGAAGTGTTCTAGACGGTACATCTTCACACAAGTACCTGAACCGGCAGGTCGGGGTCAGAGAGAGGACTCGGTCAAGCACGGGTCGTGGACGGACGCTCCAGTCCTTCAGCGACAAGGACTCCTGCACGGACACAGCATGAGTCAGCGTCCTCCTGCAACCCTTATCAAAGTCGCTAAACGATTTATCTGCGGCGTGGCTCGGCTGCATTGTCCCGACGCTCTCAGTCCGCATCACGGACCTGCAGAGGCGGCCGGATCAATAACGCTGACACCAGCGACACAAAAAAAAGCTCTGGGACCTTGTACCGGAGCGAGGGACGAACATCCCACGAGCGAGTCCAGCCTCAAACTTTGGTATCGATCAGAGAGGCTGCAGCGTCATCCTCTCGATCCAAGGTGACGAGGGTTCCTCGGAGTATCAGGAGGAAGATGAACGACGGGATGACGAAACATTAGCACGAACATGTAGTTTAACAATTTACAAACACACACCTGAAGACATCTGGTCATCTCCAGAAGGTTCCTGGAGGGCAGTTTTTATGTATTTGGCGAAATGCTAGAGCACTAGCATATATGTTTTTGGAATAGCATTAGCATTTGCATGGTCATTATTTTTTAGAGAAATGTTAGCACTAGCATATGTTTTAGGAATAGCATTAGCATTTGTGTGGTCATTATTATTTGGAGAAATGTTGGCACTAGCATATGTTTTAGCAATAGCGTTAGCATTTGTGCGGTCATTATTATTTTCAGAAATATTAGCACTAGCATATGTTTTAGCAATAGCGTTAGCATTTGTGTGGTCATTACTATTTAGAGAAATGTTAGCGCTACCATATGTTTTAGGAATAGCATTAGCATTTGTGCCGTCATTATTATTTGGAGAAATGTTAGCACTACAATATGTTTTAGGAATAGCATTATCATATGTGCAGTCATTATTATTTGGAGAAATGTTAGCGCTACCACATTTTTTAGGAATAGCATTAGCATTTGTGTGGTCATTATTATTTGGAGAAATGTTAGCACTGACATATGTTTTTGGAATAGCATTAGAATTTGTGCAGCCATTATTATTTGGAGAAATGTTAGCGCTACCATATGTTTTAGGAATAGCATTAGCATTTGTGCTGTCATTATTATTTTGAGAAATGTTAGCTCTACCATATGTTTCAGGAATAGCGTTAGCATTTGTGCAGTCATTATTATTTGGAGAAATGTTAGCACTAGCATATGTTTTAGGAATTGCATTAGCATTGGTGCCGTCATTATTATTTGGAGAAATGTAAACGCTACCATATGTTTTAGGAATAGCTTTAGCATTTGTGCCGTCATTATTACTTAAAGAAATGTTAGAATTAGCATATATTTTAGGAAAAGTATAAGCAATCATGCTTTCACAAGTACTTGGAAAAAGGTTAAGTATTCAGAAAAATGTTGTCACTACCTTATATTTAAAGACTAGCATTAGCAGTAGTGCAGTCTTTATTATATGGAGAATTATTAGCACTAGCAGATATTTAAGGAATAGCTTTAGCAGGAGTGTGATCATTGACAATAGGAGACACGTTAGAACTAGCTTATGTTGTGGAAATAGATTTAGCATTAGCACCTGTTTGTTCATAAGTATTTGGAGAGACGTTAGCAATAGTATACGTTTAAGGAAAAGTCTTAGTACTCCTGCGATCATTAGTATTGAAAGAAATGTTGGCACTAGCATATATTTAAAGACTAGCATTAGCAGTAGTTGGATCAATAGTATTCAAATAAATGTTGGCACTAGCATATATTTAAAGACTAGCATTAGCAGTAGTTGGATCAATAGTATTCAAATAAATGTTGGCACTAGCATATATTTAAAGACTAGCATTAGCAGTAGTTGGATCAATAGTATTCAAATAAATGTTGGCACTAGCATATATTTAAAGACTAGCATTAGCAGTAGTTCGATCAATAGTATTCAAATAAATGTTGGCACTAGCATATATTTAAAGACTAGCATTAGCAGTAGTTCAATCAATAGTATTTAAATAAATGTTGGCACTAGCATATATTTAAAGACTAGCATTAGCAGTAGTTCGATCAATAGTATTCAAATAAATGTTGGCACTAGCATATATTTAAAGACTAGCATTAGCAGTAGTTTGATCATTAGTATTCAAATAAATGTTGGCACTAGTATATATATTTAAAGACTAGCATTAGCATTAGTTCGATCATTAGTAGTTGCAGAAAAGTTAAAACTAGCATTTATTTTAGGAAAATAATTAGCATTAGCACTCGTGCTAGATAGTCTAGGCTTCTTTGCTTCAGCAGCTGCCCCAGCGACGTGCTGTGAACAACGACAAAGACCACGAGTTCCTCCTTTGACTCGTCTTTAACGCGGTGCGTCGCCCTCTGGTGTTGAAGTATCGGTAAAATAAAACGTTGAAGGTCGTGGCTTTGTTTGAAGAAACTCTTGAGATTCCACAGCAGTTGTGTGTCGTAACGAAACGGTTGTGAGTCACAGCAGCAGAAACTCGTTCGGATCACAGACACGAGAATTATTTGTTAAAATTCATATTTCAGATCAAAGACAGCAGGAGTCCGACACCTCCAGACTCACAAAATGAACAATGACCCGGTGTGATTTCTAAATAACATCCCTGCGAGTGTGTGTGTGTGTGTGTGTGTGTGTGTGTGTGTGTGTGTGTGTGTGTGTGTGTGTGTGTGTGTGTGTGTGTGTGTGTGTGTGTGTGTGTGTGTGTGTGAGAGCTGCTGTGATGAGTTTGTTTGGAGCCCAGCTGTGTGTTTTGCCGTGAAGCCTAAAATCCATCAGGAATCCGCCGGGGGGTCAGAACCCCACCTCGGCGGCCCGGTCTCCAGCGTGGACCCACCTCAACCTCATCTTCTCTAGAAGTGAAAGCTGCGAGGCAATCAGACGCCGCCAGAGACCGCGAGCACAACACTCGCCGTCCTGAGGGACGCTTGAACCTCCATGTTTGGATCCATTTTAAAAACAATAAACATGGTTTAATTATGTCATTATTGGCTTTTAATATGTGTTTATTGATTTAAATAAGTTCTGATTTTAGGTCAAACACTTTTCCTTGTTTTTATTTTCTCAAATATGCAAAAGTAGAATTTTTATATTTGTATATAAATATTTATTCATCAGTTCTTTCTTTGTAACCTTTTTGATTCCATTTCATTGACTTTATTTATGTTTGTCTTCATTTTTACTGGGGTTTTTTTCTTCTTTAAACTACAAAATAAAATATTACATTTATAAACGTTAATAAATGTTTTATTTTAGCATGAATTTTAGTTATTAAAAAAAAGCTATTTCAAGTGGATTGTCTAGTTGTTTTTTGCAGCATCAGCAGTTTTTTTTATTTAAATTTAAGATTTGTATTTTTGATAGCAAATATGTGTACTGGGGCTGTGTATCGGAAGAATCTGTCCTTACGATACGTATCACGATACATTTGTGATGATACGATATATTGCAATACTTTAGTAACAACGATATATTGTATCTTTTAAAGAATCAATACTTTTTCTGGCTTTTACAACAAAGAAATGAGCAAATACTTTTCTAATCTAATGTGTTTGTAGGAAAGTACTTCTTTGGAGCAACGTGTAATATCCAGTATCTAGTCCGTGTTTAATTGTTTAACTTTAAACTTTGTCTTAAAGAAAAAATTAGTCGAAATATCATCGTTTTAAAGCTGCTGTACTACAATATACTTTATGTTTCACACATTGCTGCCATTTTGCAAGTTTTTTTGGTTACTTTGACTAAAGGAAATGTTGCCACCTAGTGGCTGGAGGTTAAATTGCAGCACATAAATGAATAAACGCTGTGAATAATTGAGCGTCGTTTGTCTAAATGAAACATCGAATGATTGTCTTTTATACACATTATTGAAATATAAACCATAAAATAACTTTGAATTAAAAAAAAACATTCAAAGGTAAAAACAAATAATAATAAACACAAATATTACTATATACATCATTGTATCAATATTTTCTTACACTCCTAATGAATAAACAATTGAAGCACATTTTCTTCAAAGCAACACAAAACTATCCATTCAGCTATTCACACACTGGTGGGAGTAGGCCGCAACGCAGCGTGTCAACATCAGGAGAATCAGGAATTTTAATTATATCATGAATATCTTTAAATTTATTTATTTTACTTCAGCCATAGCAAGAATATTGACTACTCTTTTTTTTTCTATAAATCTATAATTATATAACATTTTGTTTGTTTTTTTTGGGGAAATATACTTATATATTATAATATATCAGTTTTGTGTCTTTTGTCAAGTGTCTTGCTCATGGACACAACACTAACATGGACACAACGACTAGAGGTGTGTACTGTAAATACACACATCTAGTCGACAACACAGGGTCAACAATACGACATATTGTGATACATCACGACGCTTTAGGAACGATTTGTATTTTTGAGTTCTTGATATTATTCTTGTAGTTTTTTTTATTTTTTATTGATACAGTACTGTTGAAGTATCATGGTAAAAAAATGCAGTATTTAAGTGTTTACATATTTTTCTGTACCGTCTTAAGACATTCATTCGTGCACAAAAACGTAAAAATGATCCACAATTAGTACTTTTTTCAGGAACTTTTCTGTTTTTTGTAATTAAATTTTTCAAGGTTTTAAGTTGATTTCCAGCATCAGCACTGACCAGGGTCAAGGGTCGTGCTCCGCGACACAACGACCGTCGATACGATACGTATCACGATACTCGGTCAACGATGTATCGCGACACTGTAGGAACAAGTACATGTTTTGGGTGTTTTTGAGTTTTTTTTAAATTGACACAACTTTTGTTTCTCACACTCGTGACAACAACACAATTTCATCCGGAGCCGGGATTTGAACCCAGAACCGCTGGACGAGTGACGCGTTGAAGGTTCGACGCCCGGCGCTCGATAAACATCAGCACAGACAGCAGCTCAGAGACGTGTCGTCGGGTCGATGGGACGTGTTGGCACCAGAACCGGACCTCATTGATATCATCTCTTCATTATTGGCAGCGCTGGCAGCTGAAGACACTTTTTCCCCTCGACCCGGTCCTTGAGCAGGACACGCTGGACGGGCCGGGCCAGGGATCCGGAGAGAGAGGTTCTTTTTTATCTGGGTGGACGGGTGTGAGATTGACTGGCGGCGGCTCCGCCCTCGCAGGCGCCGGTACCATGACCAGGTCCTGACAAGACTTCAGTTCACGGGTCACCAGACATGTCGGAGGACTGGCAGCCGGGGCGAGAGGCGCACTTAGCTTGACAGGTTCCTCTAAATGCTGGGGGCCCGGAGCCGCGATCCCGCTGATACCCCGGCTCATACAGATGAACCCCGAGAAGGCTCGGCCTGAATGTCAATCGGGCGCTAATGTCAATCGGATCCGGCGCCGCCGAGATGGAAGCCACGGGATGTTGACGCTCACGGATCACTGGCTCAAGACCTGGACCTGGACTCGACTCCTTCTGACTCACTTTACATGGATCTTTTATCAGGATCCTCATCGAGTCACAGTGACTCAAAGAGTCAACTATGAATATAAATATTTAATGATTCTGTATTTTCTCATTTAAGTTCTTTAAGTTACAACATTTTTACGGCATTTGTTTTATTTATCATTAAATATTTAAATTAAATTTTTAAATGTTGATGTATGTTTTTTTAATGACACTTTTAAATACAGAAATACACTTGTTTAATTATGCATATTAAACCATTTATTTTATTTGAGCCGTTTCAAGAAGTTTATTTTAGTTTTTTACTACAAATAGATAAATAGATGAAATAAATTAAAAGTAAAATAGGTTGAGATTCATGACTCATGGGTTAATAAGCAGAAATGAATCATTGTTTATGTTTAAGATACAAGATTAGACATTTTACAGTTTTTTTTGTATTTTTTTACTATTAATAAGTAAGTAAACACTTAATATTTAACAATTCTGTATTTTCTAATACGTTGTTCTTTAAGTTAGGAAAGGTTGTACTGTTTATGTTTTATTTATTATTAACAGATTAAAGTGAAATTACATAGAAATATCAATATTTTCATTATTCATTTTATCATATTTATAGGTTTGTATTTATTTTATTCAACTATAAATACGATAAATAAAAAGTAAAATAGGAAAGATGGTGGAAATTCATGGCTCATGAGTTAATATACAGTTTGGAAAATATATTCCTTTATTCTTCCAAGATTGATGGAATTTTAAGATTTTTATTTTTTAATTTTTACTTTAAATTCATCAAATATTTAGCTCAATTCAATACTATGTTTTTTCTTTTTTTTTCTTTTATGTATTACTAACAGATTCAAATGAAACGTTTAACTGTTGATAAGATATATATTTTTAATTATTACGTTAAAATATACAAATACAGTTGATACTTTAGTTTGTGTTTCATATTTTAATAAAACTATTTAAAAACGTTTATAGTTTTGTTCATTCATTCTTTTTCTGCCGCTTTATACGTTTTTTTACGATGAATAAATGCAATAAAAAGTCAAATAAAAAGTCAAATAAAAAGTCAAATAAAAAGTCAAATAAAAAGTCAAATAAAAAGACAAATAAAAAGTCAAATAAAAAGTCAAATAAAAAGACAAATAAAAAGTCAAATAAAAAGTCAAATAAAAAGTCAAATAAAAAGTCAAATAAAAAGTCAAATAAAAAGTCAAATAAAAAGACAAATAAAAAGACAAATAAAAAGTCAAATAAAAAGTCAAATAAAAAGACAAATAAAAAGACAAATAAAAAGTCAAATAAAAAGTCAAATAAAAAAGACAAATAAAAAGTCAAATAAAAAGTCAAATAAAAAGACAAATAAAAAGTCAAATAAAAAGACAAATAAAAAGTCAAATAAAAAGTCAAATAAAAAGACAAATAAAAAGTCAAATAAAAAGTCAAATAAAAAGACAAATAAAAAGTCAAATAAAAAGTCAAATAAAAAGACAAATAAAAAGTCAAATAAAAAGTCAAATAAAAAGACAAATAAAAAGTCAAATAAAAAGTCAAATAAAAAGACAAATAAAAAGTCAAATGGTCCAAGACTCATGGGTTAATATGCAGAACGAAGAGAATCACAACTAATGTGTCGCAGAAGCACAAAAATTTATTGATAGTAATTGAATAATGATTTAAAAAAGAATACATCACGCCCTGGCAGGGTCACTGAAGGCAAACAGGTCTAGAGAAGCTCTTATGATGAAAAACATCGATGGTTTTCCTTTGTGCGACACGGGTCACCAGGGGCCCCTCCTGGAGCCGGGCCTGGTGGTCCTGCACCCACGGGGCCCAGGGCCAAAAGAAGTACGTCACATCTGGTAGGAGACCCGTTCTCTGTCCAAGTACTCTTAGTACACTAGAAGTTAGTATCATCAGGATAGTGTACGTACTAACTAGTAACTAATCCTCCACAGATAGTATGTCTCAAATCAAACTCTGCTGCTACACACTAACAGGAAATGACGCAACAGCTTCTTCTTCTACTACTATTTAAGGACGATTTCAAGCAGCTGTAGGAACACTATCGCCACCTGCTGGCAGCATGTTTTGCAAATTTGGAAAAAGAAATAAAGAAAAAATATGAGAATCGAAATATTGCGAGATATTTAAGCTGGTATCAGCAGCGAAGACGTGTTTATCCTCCTACTGCTGCGGAAAATACACCTGTAAGTATATGAATATATATATATATATATATAACTTCCGTTACGTAGAAAGTGTCCATCGATCCATACTCAGTTTTGTGTCTGTTTTAGTGACAACATAGTGTGTATGGAGCACTAGATTTACATACTAAGCATTGAGACGCACTTACACACTAAAGATACTAACTTTGAGTACGCTAGTATACGATTTGAGACACAGCACATGTCTCCCAGCTGGTCTGGGAACACCTCGGGGTCCCCGGGAAGAGCTGGACCATGTAGCTGGAGCGAGGAAAGTCTGGACCTCCTGCTGAAGCTGCTGCCCCTGCGACCCGGAGGTGGAGGACAACGACACGGAACATCGTTTTTTACATAAAATATTTTCTGTTTCATGACTAAACCAATCATTTAAAGTGTATTTATTTATTTTAAGTTTATCCTTTCGGGGGAAAGTTTTGTCTTTAATCCTTATTTTAATCCTTTAATTTAAAAACTGTATTTGTTTAAATTATAAGAAAGTTTTCAGTCCCGTATTCACATTATAAATGGAATATAAACAGTTTTCTACTCAATACTTCAGGCAAGTGTGTGAAGATTAATTAATCTATTATTAATTTAATCATAAATCTGTTCACTGTTGTCATTTATAGCTTTTAATGTCAAATATATTAGAATAAACGCGAGTCAAGTTCATCCCATAATTAAAAACAATAACAATATGTTCAACCGTTAAATAACGTTAAATCTTCATAGTTCCAGACTCACCTGGACCTGTGACCCGCTGGCACCGAACAAATGTTCGTCTCAACGTTTGGGTCGAAGCCATCAGAACTTTTCTTTGATTGAATCCATCAAACTGCGAACCGCTGACGCAGCACTTTTTAATTGACAGCTGGTTGATCCAATTACTTTTCTTGGCGCTCGATCTCAGTGGGCGGGACCTGGAGAACGATAAAGCGTGTGATTGGTTCACGTTCTACAGTAGTACAGCTCTGGTCCAATCAAAGCAACTTTGCTTCCGTGTTTATTTATTGTCAATAAAGTTTTTGATCTACTTTTCCAAATGATGACGTGTAAAGTCTTAAAGATTTAATGAATATTTTATTTTATTTTATTATGTTAATATGCAATAGACCATTAAATCATGATTCTTATTTACCTTTACATTTATAAATATATTTATTATTTAAGTATTTGTTCATTTATTTTACTGATACTATTCCATGATGTTTAATTGTTTTATTTTATTTTTAATCTTTTTACTATTAATTCATAAATAATGTAACCTACTTTTGTATTTCTTTATTTATATTTATTTTTATATTATCTTTCATAAATATTATACACGTCCATCTCTGATAGTTATTTGTTCAAAGACTCAAATAAAACATTTACAAGTTGTTGATTCATTTTTAAAATAATACCTTTAAATAAAGAACTAAATGTATTACAGTAGTTTGAATATTTTCCTATTCATTTTAATGAAGCTATTTCATGACGTTTCAAAGGTTTTAAAGTTTTTTTACTACAAATATAACAAACATTTTGGAAATGTATTTTTCTGTACGTTATATTTCTAACTATTGTTAGTTAGTTAAGAAGTAATTTATCTGTTTTATTCCTTTATTATTTACTCAATTGAATCATGTTGTTTTTTAATAAAGCTTTGACTATAGAAACACATTATTTGACATTTTATCATGTATATAAAAGCAATAATCTATTTCAAGAAGGTTTTAATATAAATACAAATGTATGTGTGTGTGTGTGTGTGTGTGTGTGTGTGTGTGTGTGTGTGTGTGTGTGTGTGTGTGTGTGTGTTTGTAGAGGGTTGGGGGGGGGGGGGGGGGGGGGGGGGGGGGGGGGGGGGGGGGGGGGGGGGGGGGGGGGGGGGGGGGGGGGGGGGGGGGGGGGGGGGGGGGGGGGGGGGGGGGGGGGGGGGGGGGGGGGGGGGGGGGGGGGGGGGGGGGGGGGGGGGGGGGGTGTGTGTTTTTTTTTTTTTTTTTTTTTTTTTTTTTTTTTGGGGGGGGGGGGGTTTTTTTGTGTGTGTGTGTGTGTGTGTGTGTGTGTGTGTGTGTGTGTGTGTGTGTGTGTGTGTGTGTTTGTAGAGGGTCCTGGGGCTTTTATTTTGTACAGACTTTTCCTGGGTTTCCTTTTTTTTTCACTGCACTTTTGACAGTCGGTGAGGTCGATGCTCAGCAAGATCCAGAGCCATCGACTATCAGGACAATCAGCGTTGCTGCATAAAAAGTCTGCTCCTGGTCTGAGTCTCTGGACCATCAGTGAACCTCTCAGTAGTTCACCTCGTGAACCATCTTCATATCTTCGACGCTAACTTCCCGACTATCTTTTGTGTCACTGTTTTTGTTCTATTGTTGTGAGTTGTGGATTTAATTTTGCCTTTTTGTGTTTTTATTGTGGACCTTGCGCCTCGACCCTTGACCTTGTTTTTTTGGACTTCCTGTTTTTAATAGGACTCATAAGGACTCAGAGTTGGACTCTGAACCTTGACCCCATCTTGTGGACGTTTTTTATATTGTGGTTTATTGAACTGACGACTTATTATCCTGCTCTTGGGTCACAAGCATCCGAACATTTTTATCCATTTTATTATCTAAGTAACTTTTTAAAAGTTAAAACATTGTTGTTTTTTAATTATATTCACTCTCACGCACACGTATCATCATCAAGATGAACTAAATAAAGTTTCTCTTCAAAATAACTTCATCAGCTCAATGTTTACTAAGAGCTTCACTCTCGGAGGACAAGGACCAGCAGGTGAACAGGTGTCAGGGATCAAGTGAACCAAACAAACACATTTTTCCATTTTTAAACCTTTAATTCAACATATTTGGCGTCTGTTAAGCGAGACATTAATGGTGGACGAGGTGCGTGGAGCTGGAGTGTGAGGCGTGAGGCGTGCGGCGCGTGAGCGGCGAGGTAGTTAGCAGGTGATATGTGCTGATGATGAGCTGCTCGATGGCTGCCGACGCTCGCGGCACATTATTAATCACATCTAACGACTTCAGATTCTCCACTAAACACTTTGCTCTACAGAAATCTCCCGCCGCGGCTCGATACGTGGCTCGAGGCGTGAAGGCGTTCCCCGTGACGAGAGCGGCGTCCTGGTGTAGGACGGCGAGAACCGGCCGGATCTCAAGCGGCAAATTAGGCGGCGGTTCGTGATCGATCCGCAGACGCACGGGTTTCATTAACGTGATGCAAAGAGATATTGACGACAAGCATTGATCGGAAGATCTTCACGAACACATCAACACAAGAACTTCAAACACACAAAGTTTGTCAAGAGTTGGTGAGTCACAGGGAGCAGAGTTACACACACACTCACACACACACTCACACACACACTCACACACACACACTCACACACACTCACACACACACACACAGACAAACACTTACACACACATATACACACACACATTTACTTACACACACATATACACTTACTTAGACACACATACACATACACACACTTACTTACACACACGTATACACACACACTTACTTACACACACATATACACACACACTTACTTACACATATACACTTACTTAGACACACATACACATACACACACTTACTTACACACACATATACACACACACTTGCTTACACACATACACACACTTACTTACACACACATGTATAGACACCTTCACAAACACTTACACACACATTTATACACACACATGTATTCACAAACACTTACTTACACCCACACATGTACAAACACTTACTTACACACATTTACCCACACACACATATTATAAACGTTTTCTATTCTATTCATATTCACACTACTTACAAACACATACACACACCTAATTTTACACACTTACTTACATACACGTATACACTCACATATACACACACCTTCTTACACACCCCTACTAACACACACGTATACTCACACTTACTTACACACACATATACCCACATATGTATATACACACACGTACACACCTACTTACACACACAATTATTAACACTCAAGCATTTACACACACACACACTTAAACACACATATATACACTTTCACACACACACCTACTTACACACATATACAAACCTTCACACACACACACACTAACTTACACACACAAATATACACCTTCACACACACACACTTACTTAAACACACATATATACACTTTCACACACACACACACTTACTTACACACACATATATACACACCTTCACACACACACCTACGTACACACATATACACACCTTCACACACACACACACACACACACACACTACTAACACACACTTACACACACACTTACTTACACACAGATACAGACACACACACACACACACACTTACACACACACATACACACAAACTTACTTACACACAGATACACACACACACTCACATACACACACATACTTACACACAGATACTCACACAGACTCACTTACACACAGATACACACACACACTTGCACACACATACACACACACACTTACACACAGACTTACTATCACACACATACACACACACTTACTTACACACAGATACACACACACATACACATACACACACACACACACTTACACACAGACTTACTAACACACACATACACACCCACTTACTAACACACACATACACACCCACTTACTTACACACAAATACAGACACACACACACACTTGCACACAGACTAACTCACCCTCATGTTAGTTTCTTCTGGTCTAAACCTACTGGTCGTCTTCAGACGCGTGACCTTCTGAAGGTCGTCCATCATGTCAGGAGGATCCCTGACGAGGATCTGAGTCCCTGGTCCTGGTCTTCATAATTCATGGCTGCTTTTATTTCCTGACCTGATGAATGTGGCGTAAATGATTCATCCACGAATATCTACTTTAGATTTGACTTCATTACGTTGCGTCACAATTCATCAGCGCGGCGTTTAATCTCAGACGCATGAATATTCACGCGGCGCCTGGAAGTGAGTCTTTGTGCGACACTTGGATCTTTCACGTCACAACTTTCTACTTCAGGAGATCATAGAAGGTTCTCTGCAGACCTGGTTCTCAGGCTAGTACTGATGCTAACCATTAGCATCAAAGTGAACTACACACTAACAGTGTAGTACTGTCTCAAATCAAACTCTGCTGATACACACTTACAGTGTAGTACTGTCTCAAATCAAACTCTGCTGCTACACACTTACAGTGTAGTACTGTCTCAAATCAAACTCTGCTGCTACACACTTACAGTGTAGTACTGTCTCAAATCAAACTCTGCTGCTACACACTTACAGTGTAGTACTGTCTCAAATCAAACTGCTACACACTTACAGTGTAGTACTGTCTCAAATCAAACTGCTGCTACACACTTACAGTGTAGTACTGTCTCAAATCAAACTCTGCTGCTACACACTTACAGTGTAGTACTGTCTCAAATCAAACTCTGCTGCTACACACTTACAGTGTAGTACTGTCTTAAATCAAACTACTACACACTTACAGTGTAGTACTGTCTCAAATCAAACTCTGCTGCTACACACTTACAGTGTAGTACTGTCTCAAATCAAACTCTGCTGCTACACACTTACAGTGTAGTACTGTCTCAAATCAAACTCTGCTGCTACACACTTACAGTGTAGTACTGTCTAGTAGTACTGTGTAGTAGTTTGATTTGACACAGTACTACACTGTAAGTGTGTGTAGTAGTTTTATTTCAGACAGTGTACTACACTGTAAGTGTGTAGTACTGTCTTGTATTTGTTTCAGACTCTGCTGCTACACACTTACAGTGTACTACAAACACTGTAAGTGTGTAGTCAAACTTGAGTTTGATTTGAGACAGTACTACACTGTAAGTGTGTAGCAGTTTGATTTGAGACAGTACTACACTGTAAGTGTGTAGTAGTTTGATTTGAGACAGTACTACACTGTAAGTGTGTAGCAGTTTGATTTGGGACAGTACTACACTGTAAGTGTGTAGTAGTTTGATTTGAGACAGTACTACACTGTAAGTGTGTAGTAGTTTGATTTGAGACAGCAGTACACTGTCCACGTTTGAGCACTGCACAAGTACGTGCACTGCCTTACCGTGTACTGAAAAGTCAGTGCACATAGAGAAGTGCAGGACACAGCACAGCCCCAACGTTTTTTGAACCACAGACTCAGTTTTACTAGTTTTTCTTTTCCAGTAAACTCACCTTGAACTGGTGCCTTGACCTTGACCTCTGACTAACTTGACTCCTGAACCATCATCAACTCCTCAGACAGTAATAATCGATAGAGTTCCAGGTGAGTCTCGACCGTCAAACCCCTCGAGGATTCTTTCCCGTCTGTAGATTCTAAACTCGTTTAGTTGGGAAAAGTTCGGAGTCATGAATATTTCAGTGCCGGAGTCTGATTGTTGCCATGGTAACGGCAGCATTTGGTTTCAATCTTTGGTTAAAGCGGGAGAAGAAGGAAAATGTCAGGAGGAAGTGGGACGAGCCGGAATCTCCTCCCCCGCCTCGCTGGGAATCTTCTCCACATCAATCCTGTTCCCGTCTCTCGCAGGTCAATTACTGCTTTATTACGCAAAAATGCAGATGATTTTGCGGCGGTCGTGGGCGCCGGGAAGACGGATGGCGCCGGAATGTTGCGGAATCTCTCGTTCCAGCGGCGGCACCGAGGAGGAAGTTCTGCTAATCTAATGTCCACCTGCTCCGCGGCACCTTCAGAACCTCAAACCTGGTTAGGAGGTTCCACTGATGCGTCAGCAGCTTCGGCTTCATTCCTCTGGAATGTTGAGGAACACGAGCGTCTGACGGTGAAATATTGACGTAATAATGTGTTCGTCGCCATATTCAGGAAGAATGTTGAGAACTTTTGAGTCTCAGTCACAACTTTGTTGGAAACAATCTTAACCAGAGCGACTTTACATTCAATCCAACTGTGTTGTGTTCTGTTGTGTAGTGTTTGGTTGTCTTATGTTGTGTTGTGTACTGTTGTCTTATGTTGTGTTGTGTTCTGTTGTCTTATGTTGTGTTGTGTTGTGTTGTCTTATGTTGTGTTGTGTTGTCTTATGTTGTGTTGTGTTGTGTTGTCTTATGTTGTGTTGTGTTCTGTTGTCTAATGTTGTGTTGTGTTCTTTTGTCTTATGTTGTGTTGTGTTCTGTTGTCTAATGTTGTGTTGTGTTGTGTTCTGTTGTCTTATGTTGTGTTGTGTTGTGTTGTCTTATGTTGTGTTGTGTTGTGTTGTCTTATGTTGTGTTGTGTTCTGTTGTGTTCTGTTGTCTTATGTTGTGTTGTGTTCTGTTGTCTTATGTTGTGTTGTGTTGTGTTGTCTTATGTTGTGTTGTGTTCTGTTGTGTTCTGTTGTGTAGTGTTTGGTTGTCTTATGTTGTGTTGTGTAGTGTTGTCTTATGAGGTGTTGTGTTCTGTTGTGTTCTGTTGTCTTATGTTGTGTTGTGTTGTGTTGTCTTATGTTGTGTTGTGTTCTGTTGTGTTCTGTTGTGTAGTGTTTGGTTGTCTTATGTTGTGTTGTGTAGTGTTGTCTTATGTTGTGTTGTGTTGTGTTGTGTTCTTTTGTCTTATGTTGTGTTGTGTTCTGTTGTCTTATGTTGTGTTGTGTTCTGTTGTCTAATGTTGTGTTGTGTTGTGTTCTTTTGTCTTATGTTGTGTTGTGTTCTGTTGTCTTATGTTGTGTTGTGTTCTGTGTTTGTCTTATGTTGTGTTGTGTTGTGTTCTTTTGTCTTATGTTGTGTTGTGTTCTGTTGTCTTATGTTGTGTTGTGTTCTGTTGTCTAATGTTGTGTTGTGTTGTGTTGTAAGTAAGTTAGTAAGTAATATTTATATAGTGTTTTTCCAGACCAGGGTCACAAAGCGCTTAAACAATCAAAACAATATTCAATAAAATATATACTTTAAAGGTCAAGATAATACTGAGAACAAGTGATGTGTTTTTTTCTGTTGTGTTGTGTTGTGATGTTATGTTTTGTCTTATGTTGTGTTGTGATGTGTTGTCTTATGTTGTGTTGTGTTGTGTTGTCTTATGTTGTGTTGTGTTCTGTTGTGATGTGTTGTCTTATGTTGTGTTGTGTTGTGATGTGTTGTCTTATGTTGTGTTGTGTTCTGTTGTGATGTGTTGTCTTATGTTGTTTTGTGTTGTGTTGTCTTATGTTGTGTTGTGTTCTGCTGTGATGTGTTGTCTTATGTTGTGTTGTGTTGTGATGTGTTGTCTTATGTTGTGTTGTGTTGTGTTGTCTTATATTGTGTTGTGTTCTGTTGTGATGTGTTGTCTTATGTTGTGTTGTCTTATGTTGTGTTGTGTTCTGCTGTGATGTGTTGTCTTATGTTGTGTTGTGTTGTGATGTGTTGTCTTATGTTGTGTTGTGTTCTGTTGTGATGTGTTGTCTTATGTTGTGTTGTGTTGTGTTGTCTTATGTTGTGTTGTGTTCTGTTGTGATGTGTTGTCTTATGTTGTGTTGTCTTATGTTGTGTTGTGTTCTGCTGTGATGTGTTGTCTTATGTTGTGTTGTGTTGTGATGTGTTGTCTTATGTTGTGTTGTGTTCTGTTGTGATGTGTTGTCTTGTGTTGTGTT
>JACEEU010000690.1:1651672-1701672 GCA_016630915.1 Callionymus lyra
GACTTTAAAAAACAGTTTTTACCGACAATAACCATCATCAACGCTTTAAAAAACTCTTAACACAATATCACACTGTGGGACTTTAGCAATAAAATATAATAACAGGACAGAATAAAAGTGTGTCTGTGTTTTACTGCAGTACTGGGATTATGTAAACTCTTTTTTTATCTAATTATTTATTAATGTAGTTTTTGTCACTTTTTTGCAGTTTAATGATAATCTCAACATTTGTATTTTTGCTCAATTTTAACTGTTTGTTGTTTTTAATCTGGTTTTGAAGTCGTTGCAGTGACAATAAAGGACTGAACTGAACTGTTTTGATACAAAACAAATAATAATAACAACAAAGAAACTCAATTATATCATTATTGTTGTGTCGTTGACTCACAGCGAGTAAAAACAAGTTGGTGCGTCACGAACAAAAGAAGGTTTTTGTAAAAGATGATAGAATGACGTCTTTAGGGTTTAAACACTTAGTTTTCAGAAATGACTTCATGATTGTCGTGAGTCGGTTGAACAAGGTTTTGTGAGCGAAGTCGAGGACATCGAGAGGATTCCAGCCCTTTGGTGAACATGTGTCGAGGAAGTGATGAGACGCTTGATGATAACGCTTGATGATAACGCTTGATGATAACGCTTGATGATAACGACTGCGTCACGACAACGTCGTCCAAAGAGTAAAATAATCACGTGAAAGTATTATAAAAGGAAAGTTAAAATTCTCGTCACAGAAATGACTAAAGTGCTGCTTTAAGATAAAGATAAGATAAAGTTTCATCAAACGTTTCTCAACAAGACGTCATTGTGACTGTTTTTGTTGTGTTGACAAAAAAACACAAACTTGGTCGAGGACATTTCGAAAGACATCGGCAAAGTGACATTCGTGAAAATGTTTGGAGGAAGAAGATAAAGTGATGAAGAGCGAGTTGATACAAAATAAATACGTTTTGTTGTTGACTTATGTTGTCATATGAAGGTAAAACAGGTGCAAAAGTCCCACATACCTGTAACATGAGATGTGTACTATTATAGCACATACACGTAACTACATATTCGTACCAGTAAAACACGAGGTACACCTGCACAGTTAAAGACTTGTAGTCATAAAAAAACAAAGATACGACTCGATTTTGTACGAGTACTTGAGCAACTGATCCGATCTGCTGGTCATGGTTGTTGGTATGAAAACCAAAAATGTGGAAATATCACGTGGACTACACCAAGAATATTGTTGAAATAAACATAATGTATTTTATTTTCATTAATTATTCATTATTTATTTATAGGCCATATTTTAATTCCTTGTATTTATTAAATCTCATTTCATTTCAATTACTTCCTGTTTATATTCTGTAACGACACAACAAAGTTTACAACACTGGCAATAAAAGTTCCTGATTATAAATGTGTCAAATAGTCAAGATTGTGTTTCACGTGTACAACAAAAAATATTTCGCAAGAGTTGATAAAGTGATGTTTTTAGTGTTTAAATTCTTCGTTGCCAAAAGAATAAAAAGATTCTTTGTTTCTAATGAATGACAACATGATTGCGATGTTTGGTTCTTCGTAAGTGGATCGAACATCAGTTTGTGACATAAGTTGAAGACGAAATTACGATCGATATTTGAAAATGTTTGGAGGAAGAAGATGAAGTGATGAAGAAGAAGAGTTGCACTAACAAGGTAACTGGATAATAATAACTGTTGAAACATTTGTGGATAAAAAACAATCATAATAAAGTTTTAATTTGAGCCACAAATAGAACGAACTGGAACAGATTCGCTCCGGAGCCTTGAAAGTGCTGAGTCTGCGATCAGCCAAATACTTCCTCATAAAAAAAGTTTCCCGTCAAAACTTTCCCGACGACGTGAGGAAAACTTTCTCTTTGTGTTTCCTGAAGGACGTGAGTTCCAGGTGCAGGACGCAGATCCCTCACTTTATTTTTGGTGAGGGGGTCTTGGACAAGGAGTGTTAGGGCTTCAATCTCCACCCTGTTCCCTCTGTCATGTTCCATGTGGAGGGCTGTCATCCGTCTTCATCAGGTGTTCGCTGCGCTGCTGCCACCTTCATCTCCAGAGTCAGGATTTATCCCGGAGATAATTGATGGCGACAGCCGGCGTGCAAACAGAGAGGCAGCCCTTCGTGATTAATGGCTCTGTTCCATTAATTACATCTGATGATGCATTTTTAAGCAGCGATCGTGCGACGTTTGATCGTTGGAGAGTCGCCCGAGCAATCAAGCGTGTTCGAGGACTCGTCACAAGTTCAACCGCCCTGCGGAGCAACGACCGACAGGGGGCGCTCTGCACACAAACACACCAGAGTAATGGAAATTAAAACTAAATTATAACTTTTTAGATGTTTCCTACCTGCCTGCCTAAATAGCTTCCTTCCTTCTTACCTACCTTCCTTCTTACCTGCCTACCTGTCTGGGACTGTCTGGGTCTGTGTTAGAATGGTTCTCATCTTACCTTTCTGGGCGCAGTTTTAGTGTATCTGCCAATCAAATGAGGTCTGAATCGGCAGATCTGTTGTGTGGAGTCCCTCAAGGTTCTGTTCTGGGTCCTTTATTGTTTTTGCTGTACTTGATTCCCCTCTGTAAAATCATTCAGAGATTTCCAGATGTTTCTTATCACATTTTTGCTGATGACATCCAGCTCTACTGCTCTTTTGATCCAACTGAGCCCCAGAGGCTGAACTTAGTCAATTGTTTGCTAGAAATCAAACAATGAGTGAAAACACTCTGCAGATAAATGTGGACAAAACTGAAACTCTGGTGATTGTTGATGATAAGATTCCAGGGTTGAGTCAGTACTTGGGTGACTTAGGTCAGACTGTCAAACTGAGCCTGAGAAACCTGGGTGTTGTATTTGATAAAGACATGTCTCTTGTTCAACACTGAAGAAAACTAACCAGAAACTGTTTCCTTCAACTGAGAAAAATCTCTAAACTTGAACAGGAAAATGTTGTCGGAACATGATCTGGATCTTATAATCCATGTGTTTGTTTCTTCTCGTCTGGACTATTGTAACAGTTTGTTTTCATGTCTTAACAAGAAGGATCGTCTCGTCTGCAGTTGATACAAAACTCTGCAGCCAGAATTCCTGACCCGCTCAAGTAGAAGAACTCACATTTCTCCGATCCTTAAAACTCTTCACTGGCTTCCAGTTTCTTTCAGGATCAACTTTAAAATTCTGGTTCTTACTTTCATAGCTATTCATGGTCAGGCTCCTCCTTACATCACTGATCTGATCCAGCCTTACACCCCAGCTCGGGCTCTGAGGTCTGTGGATCAGAATCTACTGATGGTTCCACGCACACGGCTCAGGACCAGAGGAGAGAAATATTTTCAGGCTGTTGCTCCTAAGCTTTGGAACGATCGTCTCTCTCTTTGCTCTTGATGGATCTACTGACTCCTTTAAGAAACACCTTAAGACGTTTCTATTTGTTCAGGCTTTTCCTTGAATTTCTCGAACTCCTGTGTTGTTCTCAGTATGATCTTGATCTTTATTGAAGTATGTACTTTTTTGAGTATTGTTTTGATTGTCTAAGCGCTTTGTGACCCTGGTCTCGAAAAGCGCTATATAAATAAATATTACTTACTTACTTACTTACCTGTCTGCCTGTCTGCCTGCCTAAATAGTTCCCTACCTATCACCAGCCTGCTTAGCTACATACCTTCCTTCCTTCCTTCCTACCTACCTACCTACCTGCCCGTCTGTCTGTCTGTCTGTCTGCCTGCCTGCCTGCCTAAATATGTTCTTACCTGTCACCTGCCTGCCTATTCTTCCTACCTACCTACCTACCTCCTCCCCTGCCTCCCTCCCCCTACCCCCCCTGCCCTCCTGCCTGCCTGCCTCCCCTCCTCCTCCTCCTCCTGCCTGCCTGCCTGCCTGCCTGCCTACCTGCCTACCTACCTCCTCCCTGCCTACCTACCTACCTACCTACCTACCTACCTACCTACCTACCTACCTACCTACCTACCTACCTACCTACTAACTACCTTCTTACCTGCCTGCCTACCTTCCAGTCTGTTGAATCCTTAAGCGTCTCTGATACCTTTTCAAGCTAATTTGAGCAAGATGCGAGGACATCTTGAACGGGTTGAAACCTTCTCGCTGTTTCAGTTCTCCTTCAGTATTAGAACATTCTTAAAAAAACATTTTCTTTTAAACGAACAGAAGATAATATTGAAGTGTCCGCTACAATTATTAGTTTGAGGGTTAAACCTGGAGAAAAGAAAGAGCATTTCTCTGGGACCTTGTGAGTCTGAACCTCTTCCTGTCCTGAAACTTGAGTCAACCTGAGATGGAGGAAGAAGGAGGAAGTCGAAGCTACAGATGGGAAATATAAAATGAACAAAACTCCACCTGATTCTCCACCAGAGGATTCCTCGTCCCCTTTTGTTGACGGTTCTAGTCCCTGATTCCTTTGAGCCACGTGTCATTAACCCTGCAGCTCGGCGTGGAAAACTTGTCGGCGCTCCTGGATCTCAAAGTAATACAAAGTCGTTCCCGGTGAAAATTGTAAATCAGATCACATAAGCAGGTTCACCCAAAAGCAATTAAGACTCAGTCAGACATGTAATTTAATCAGCAGAAGAGAAATATTAAGGTGAGCACGCTGGGGATTTACCAGAGGCCAAGAGGTGGCGCTGGTGTCACATGAGCTCCGAATGAAAGTGGATCTCAAAGTGACAGGCTTTCACCAGAAAATTTCACTTTAACCCTTTATTGAAAAGTGCAAAACATGTGTAGAAACTTATTTTGTCATTTTCTTTCATGATTTTGTGCATTAGTTTCAGGAATTTGTAAACTTTGGTTCAGAGTTTCTAAATGTTTTTTAGAACGGTAAGTATTTGTTTGAGGGTTTGTAAATTAGTTTTGTTAAATATTAATTTAGTTTCAGTGAGTTTATGTTGTTTTTTTTAGGAAATTTTAATTCAGCTTCACATTTTTTTAATGTGTTTCAGAGTTTATAATGTTTTTTAGGGAATTTTAATTTAGCTTCAAACTTTGTAAATGTCTTTCAGAGTTTATAATGTTTTAAGAAATTTTAATTTAGCTTCAAATTTTGTAAATGTTTGTAAATGTTTTTAGAGTTTAAAGCTTCAAATTTTGTAAATTGTTTCAGGGTTTTAATTTTAATTTAGCTTCAAATTTTGTAAATGTGTTTCAGAGTTTTTAACGTTTTTTACGGAATTTTAATTTAACTTCAGATTTTGTAAATGTGCTTCAGAGTTAATATGTGTTTCTCAGTTTCGTCATTTAGTTTCAGTTTGTAAACTAGTTCTTTGTAACTTCTGGGCCACCGTACGGATGTAGAAGCTTCATTTGATCTTTAGAAATGAACACCATCTTTGAACAGAGAGTCTCGAATCCAACACTACCTACAGTTTTTTTTGTTTTTACCAAATATAGTTGGCAGGAATGTTTTAAAAATCTATATAACAAGGTACCTTTTTTAGCATTTGAAATATAGACGATGGATCACAGAGTTCGACAGATCTTCTGCTAACATACGAGCTCATGACCTCCTTGGCAGAGGTGCTTTCACGCACAGTTGGTAGTTGAGATTCTGGGTCACGCGTCGAGCTTCCCCCGGTGACGGGAACTCTTCGTGGTGCAGGATTATAGATGGAAGTTTGTGGAGGCGATAAGGAGCGACGCTGTCGGCGCCGCTCGGCGCTCCAGACTGCTGATCCAGTCACTTTGAGACGACGGTCTTGAAGTCGAGTCCCATCCCTCAGAGCGTGTCACGGGCGCCAATAGTCGTCCCATCACGGTGATGGATGGATGTTTGATCGCACGCCGACTCTCTTGACGGAGAATCCGCCGGCGAAAAAACTCCCGAGTCAGCGCCATTGATCGGCTGTTTTTATTTGGCGGGAACTTAGTTTGTGACAGTTTTCCTTTGTCAGGTCGGCTCGTGTTTCCAGGCGTCGTCTGGACGATGCAGAGCATCGGATTCATGTGTACATGAGAGTGTCTGGTGTAAACGCTCTCACGGTGTCTCCGTCTGTTTTTCCAGAAACAAGCTGTTTGTTTTTCCCTAGATTCCGGCGCCTCGTTCATCTTCCTGTTTGTTGGACATTCCGAGAACATCCCGGTCAAGGGCGAGGCCGCTCGGCAGGAAAAAAGACGGATGACGGATCCTCCCGACGGTCGACAGCAACATTTGACTCATCGGATTAACCAAATCATTAAAGTGCATGAAAAGCCCGGTCGGTGCCGCCGGGGTCCCCCTGCCGCGTCCCACCTTGTCTGTTCGGCACCGGGGGGCGCTCCGTCTTTTTGAGGAACGAGGGAACGTTTGCTCTCCGGCCGGCGCGTCTCCTTCGCCGTCATTGATTACCTGATGCAAAGACGAAGCCAAGTTTGCTGTGCGATCATTAATCCTGCCTCCCCCTTCTCTCGCCCCTTCTCTCACCCCTTCACTCCCCCTACCCCTACCCCTACCCCTCCCCCTTCCCCTCCCCCTCTTCCCGCTCACAAACGCTATTTGGTTCCCCTGACATTTATTGGAGGCGCGAGTGCGTAGTCTAAACGAGGCCTGAGCGATGGAGGCTTTTCGTCCGACGCGAGCCGAGGGCGGAACTTACCGTCACGTCTAAATCCCGGCGACAGAACATTCCTGTAGGGGGCGGAGCCTCTTGGGAGGTCTGCGGACCAGTCGGGGCCCTCGCGCTGGAGAGAAGAGGGCGACACCTTGACCTCTGATCTTGATGTCAATGATCAAATGACCCTCAGGGTTTTCTTCAGCTCTACTCCGAGTATCATCTTGTCAAAACTATGAATGCAGTTCAAGGTGAGTCCAGGTTTATTTAATTCACCTCAAATTCTTGTTTGTACGGAAAAAAGAAAAACATTTGAATTTATTTCTGACGTAAGAACTGGAAACAGACGTGAATAAGCTCAAGTCAGACGATCAGTTTGAATTGTTTGACACGTTAAGTACAACAAACACGTGTTGTCAGTATGTTTGTAGCTTCTGAACATAAACTGAAACTAAACTCATATTTATTTATCATTGTTTTGATCGAACATCTTCATACTCAAATAAAATCACTTTTCTAAACCTGATCCACCTGGCCAGGTAGAAGTGGACAGCCCCCCCCCCCCCCCATTAGCTCCCTGGGCCCACTCTCCCTCCCCTCTCTCGCAGCATGTTCCCTCCTGTGGTGCCACAACGATGAAATGAGTGTCCACAGGGGTTTTACAGTCAATTGTGAGCATTCAACGTAGAACAAGAAATGCTGGGACTTCTAGAGTTGAATAAGCTGCAGTCGTCATTTCCAGCCGAGACGACGTCAAACAGAAAACGATCAAAATCCATGGAAGTGTATGAGATTATATTGAATGGATGAATTTCCGAAGGACTCCGACGAGCCCCGATAGATTTTCCTCCTTATTTAGTCCGTTGTTGTGTCACATGACTCGCAAAACAGGAAGAAGACAAATAGTTCGCAACACGGAAGAGAACGGGGTCGCACACGTTTACGTGCGCGGCCGTCGCTATCATGGCACGCCATGGTGGCACGCCATGGTGGCACGCCATGGTGGCACGCCATGGTGGCACGCCATGGTGGCACGCCATGGTGGCACGCCATAGTGGCACGCCATCGTGGCACACCATCGTGGCACGCCATAGTGGCACGCCATAGTGGCACGCCATAGTGGCCCGCCATTGTGGCACGCCATAGTGGCCCGCCGATCTTGGCACGCCATAGTGGCCCGCCATTGTGGCACGCCATAGTGGCCGCCGATCGTGGCACGCCATCGTGGCACGCCCATCATGGCACGCCATCGCCATCGTGGCACGCCATCGTGGCACACCCATCATGGCACGCCATCGTGGCACGCCATCGTGGCACGCCATCGTGGCACGCCATCGTAGCACGCCATCGTGGCACGTCCATCATGGCACGCCATAGTGGCACGCCATCGTGGCACGCCATAGTGGCACGCCATCGTGGCACGGCATCGTGGCACGGCATCGTGGCACGCCATCGTCTCACGCCATCGCGGCACGCCATCGCGGCACGCCATCGCGGCACGCCATCGTGGCACGCCATCGTCTCACGCCATCGCCGCACGCCATCGCGGCACGCCATCGTGGCACGCCAACAATACACAAGGTTTTGGCCCAAACTGTCACTGATTTACTTCTGTACAATAGAACCTCCATCATGCAAAAGAATGAATAACAAAATGACACAAAAAAAAAAGAAGTATTTTCTAAGCGGTTTTGTGTAATTGTTGTGTTTGTCTAAGTCCTGAGTGTAAACGTCTTGGTGGACTCTACTGTCCGGCGTCATCAGAACCCAGTGACAATCTGGTTCATGAGCACTTGGACCTGCAAAGGCAGTATTTTTAGAGCTGCCGCTTCGCTCCGGGGAGAGAAAACCTTCCTCAGAACCGGCGAACACGACTCTTGTGACACACTGTCTCTCGCCAGGTAATTATCTGCTGCCAGGAACGTCGTCTTCCGACACCTGCGATGGCGAGAATCACACGCCGGCCCGGTGGGTTCCAGGAAACACCGGAGCTCATCAAGCAGCGGGAGACGCTGGGGCGTCAGTGACAGGAAGTTGTCTGGCACCGAGTTCTGCTGAGGCGGCAGGGCCCGCGGCTCAGGACCGACCCGGCTATAATGGACAGAACCTCGGACCGGGAGCGTCCTTCGGGGGAAAACGTCTTCCCTCGACGAGCCTTCGAGCGCCGCTGCTGTGAAGAGACGAGTGTCTCGCCACCTCAGCGCAACATGGTCGACCCGGTTCTGACTAAGACACGACATTATGACCGCCGAGAGATCATGTGTTGCCATGGCAGCGCCGAACCGGTCGGATAAGAGTCCAGGACTCGCTTTTCTTCAGGATAATGACTCCAGTGGAGAAAGACACATGTGTTTGATGTTCAATATTGTGTAACAACTTCAGTTTCTGCACATTTTCGTGATATTCACTTTGGTACAGGTGGTTTTTTTTAAGGTACTCTGAGTTTACATAACATTTAAGTACTTTATATTTTGTATCTTTGTTGCTGAACTTGATAGAAAACACCTGTTGTCGTCTCCATATTTCACTTTTTTTTTATATTTCAGTAACTATAGCTTCAGTCGCTGATCAATGACTCGCTGTGATTGGTCGACTGGGCGGCAAAGCCTTTAGGAGCAACTGGTCACAAGTACTGGTTCAATAGTTTGTAACAACGTGGCGTTATTTTTACATGTAAAAGACATGTACAATTTTGACATTTTCAATCCAGATTCTTTTTACATTTCATCATACTTCTAAGAAAATATCTGTTTTTCAAAAGAAACGTTTCATTTCTTCATCATTTTATGTCGTCTTTACGGATCACCTCGTTACACCTCCATCGTATATTACAAAGACACTGTTTCTTTAAGAGACATCAAGAGTTTTGATCAAGTTATTTTTTAAACGTGACATAAAGTGAAGAACTTTTAGAGAGAGTGCTATACTTGCTAGCTTAGCTCGTGGCTAACTGGGGCAAATTTTAACCCTATGACGACGAAGCAAAAACATATTTTTGGGTGAACTAACCTTCCCAATACTCAAGTTTCACAAAATATTCTTATGTAAATATTGAAATATCTTAAGGAAATGTATTTTGTGATATTGAATTGGAATTTCAAAATAAAGGTTACATTTTTTTCATTGAAATATTTGGATAATACAACTTTTTTTTTAGATAGTTTTGAAGATTTAAAAAATAAAGGTGTAACAAGGAGATTTTTTGTTTTTAATAAAATATCTGGAGGAAGAAAAATGTATTCTTTGTGATATTAAATTGGACTTTCAAAATAAAGGTGATTTGATGAGAGGTTTTCTTCAAATATAGAAATATCTGGAGAGAAATAACTTAATTTTTTCGTGAAGTTAAAGAGTATTTTCAAAATAAAGGTGTTTCCACGAGAGGTATCTTTTAGATATTGTAATTCCTTGACAAAAAACTTTTCGTGAAATTTAAGTTGATGCACAAAAGAAAACTCTTACCACAAGAGGATTTTTTTAAAATTAATATATATAGAGAGTGATATTTAAGAGAATTTAAGTGTTTTTTATATATTTGACTTCCAAAATAAAGGTGCTACAATGAGAGGTTTTCTCCAAGTATTGAAATATCTGAATAACATGTTTTATTTGATATTAAAGAGGGTTTAAAAAATAAAGGTGTTGCCATGTGATGTTTTTTAACAGATTTCCAACATGGATGCAAACATTGACAGGAAAGGAAGGAAGAACTTCGGAAGAACATGTGGAGACGTTTGGAGACGAAGTTCAAGATGAAAGTCGGACGTGATGTTCGACCCGACGAAGAAGTTTCATCTCGTACACGTTTTGAATTCTCTCCGTCTTTGTTTTTGTCTTTGTTGTCTCGGACCAGACGCACAAATCCGGTGTCAATCAAACGCTACCTTCAGAGTGCGAAGGAGAAGAAGAAGAACGAGGCGACCGGAGGCTGCGTCGGGATTAGCAGAAGATTATTAAATGTCAGCTCTTAAGACAAACACTTTTTTACGCTCTCGCCGTCGATCAATACGACTTATCTGTGATGAAAGAGGCGCGTGGAAGTGCCGACGGCGCGAGCGAACCTCGTCTAATCCGACCCCAGAACTCCCGCAGGAACCTCAACACAATACCAGCAAATTTGTCATTTTTTACATTCGCTGCCTTTTTCCATTTCTGTCTTTGTTTCGCTCCTTCGTTCCTTCTTGTGTTTTGATTCGACCTGGCTCCGGTCCAGACGTCTGAGCGAAATCTTTCTTCGCCGCACGAACAGAACCGTCGGCGCTGGAGTCAACCCGGGTCTTCAGGTCGTGTCGAGGGGGCAGCGAGGGAGATGAAGACGTCCACGTGTCCAAGTGTCAACACTTTAACGTCAGACTGTCCCGGGTCTTCCTCGGGTCTAGTCCCAGAGACACATTTTTATTAATATTATTTGTATTTATTTTTATGTATTTATTTTTGTAAGTTTTGTTGGATTTAAAGTAATATTTCACTAATCATTGATTCTTACCATATATTAGGGATTATATTACAGTAACATGTGTTTAACACAAACAAACAAACAACATGCAAATATTCACATGTTCATTTTGTATTGCAATCACTCTTCTGGCCACTAGATGGCAGAAGTCGTTATGTTCTTTAAAGTAAAAATGAAGTAGAAAGAAAAAAATCGCACACGAAAATACCGCAACATTTTTTTTCCGATAACGACACTGTATCATTTCCCAATTATTTTATTATGTTTTGTCTTTAAAAACATATTTGATTTTGATCACAGTTATTAAATAAATACAATTAAAATAAAACAAGATTTTAATAAACAATTAACGTGTAAATATTCACAGTATTTGTTAATTTTTCGTATTACAATTAAATTTATCCTCTTCTGCTGAAGGAACAATTAAAACAACGTGAGGTCCCGGTGATGACTGAGGACGAGAGGATACAGTGAGTCCAGCAGCTTTTAAAGCTGATGTTGGACATAATTTGGTTTGAAGACCAATGAAATCAGTTACGACTTCGTCAAGAGTCATGTGGTCTGTAAATACTACAACACCAGAGTCAAGTGCTGGACAATACTACACATATATCCTTGTTACTACACTATCACAACACCAGAGTCAAGTACTGGACAATACTACATATATATCCTTGTTACTACACTATCACAACACCAGAGTCAAGTACTGGACAATACTACACACATATACTCGTTACTACACTATCACAACACCAGAGTCAAGTACTGGACAATACTACACATATATCCTTGTTACTACACTATCACAACACCAGAGTCAAGTACTGGACAATACTACACACATATACTTGTTACTACACTATCACAACACCAGAGTCAAGTACTGGACAATACTACACACATATACTTGTTACTACACTATCACAACACCAGAGTCAAGTACTGGACAATACTACACATATATACTTGTTACTACACTATCACAACATGATAGTCAAGTACTCAAAAATACTACACATATATACTTGTTACTACACTATCACAACACCAGAGTCAGGTAGTGGACAATACTACACATATATCCTTGTTACTACACTATCAAAACACCAGAGTCAAATACTGGACAATACTACACATATATACTTGTTACTACACTATCACAACACCAGAGACAAGTACTCAAAAATACTACACATATATACTTGTTACTACACTATCACAACACCAGAGACAAGTACTCAAAAATACTGCACATATATACTTGTTACTACACTATCACAACACCAGAGTTAAGTACTGGACAATACTACACAGATATACTTGTTACTACACTATCACAACACCAAAGTCAAGTACTCGAGAATACTACACATATTTACTTGTTACTACACTATCACAACACCAGAGTCAAGTACTGGACAATACTACACATATATACTTGTTACTACACTATCACAACACCAGAGTCAAGTACTGGACAATACTACACATATATACTTGTTACTACACTATCACAACACCAGAGTCAAGTACTCCACAATACTACACATATATACTTGTTACTACACTATCACAACACCAGAGTCATGTACTGGACAATACTACACATATATACTTGTTACTACACTATCACAACACCAGAGTCAAGTGCTCCACAATACTACACATATATACTTGTTACTACACTATCACAACACCAGAGTCAAGTACTGGACAATACTACACATATATTCTTGTTACTACACTATCACAACACCAGAGTCAAGTACTGTACAATACTACACATATATACTTGTTACTACACTATCACAACACCAGAGTCAAGTACTGTACAATATTACACATATATACTTGTTACTACACGATCACAACACCAGAGTCAAGTACTCGACAATACTACACATATATACTTGTTACTACACTATCACAACACCAGAGTCAAGTACTGTACAATACTACACATATATACTTGTTACTACACTATCACAACACCAGAGTCAAGTACTGGACAATAATACACATTTATACTTGTTACTACACTATCACAACACCAGAGTCAAGTACTGGACAATAATACACATATATACTTGTTATTACACTATCACAACATGAGAGTCAAGTACTCCACAATACTACACATATATACTTGTTACTACACTATCACAACACCAGAGTCAAGTACTGGACAATAATACACATATATACTTGTTATTACACTATCACAACATGAGAGTCAAGTACTGGACAATACTACACATATATACTTGTTACTACACTATCACAACACCAGAGTCAGGTAGTGGACAATACTACACATATATCCTTGTTACTACACTATCAAAACACCAGAGTCAAGTACTGGACAATACTACACATATATACTTGTTACTACACTATCACAACACCAGAGTCAAGTACTCCACAATACTAAACATATATACTTGTTACTACACTATCACAACACCAGAGTAAAGTACACAACAATACTACAGATATATATCTTTTTACTACACTATAACCTTGTTACACTCTATCACTATATATTGTATACTTGTATTGTGACACGTATCAACTTGTCATAATAATACACACAACTATCGTTGCACAATACTACATGTCTGGTGCAGAGACGATGCTTTGGACCCCCCCCAGAGTCTTCCCCATCAGGTCCACATCCTGGACTGTCAGCGCCTTGTATCTTGACGCCAACTTACGCTTGTCTTCCTGCTGAGCTCCACAACGAGGCGGTCCACGGCACCGCCGACTCAAATCAAGACATTCTCCTGACAGCATGTTTTGGGCTTCGGGTCCGACGGCGAAGGTTTGTTCTGCCGAACGACATCTGTGAGACAATTATCCAGCAGCCTGGTGTCAGGCGCGGACCCCAGGATCTATAAATACAGTTTAATGTGGCACCTCACGGTCCTAAACTCCAATCAAACTCTCCTGTCGACCCGGCGAGACATAAACACTGCAGTCTTGTTTCCTCCATCCCAAAACTATATATAAGAAAATCAATTCTGCGTCTGATGCTTCTGCTGGCGTGGAGTCTTCTGGGAACCCCCAGATGACGGCTGCAAATTAATTTGTGACACTCAGAATTGATTTTTCAATCCCACATGCTGTTCGACAAATAAGCCCTCAAAACACCGACGCCTCCGACGATAACTACACTTGTTATCTCCTGAATTGGACCCGGAGAGGTGGACGGCTCCTCGGTGACCACGGAATTAGGGGTCACTCTTCCCGCTGACCCCTGAATATGATTTGAATATTCAGGTCCATCGGGGGCCTCGACTAGTTGCCAAACTTACTCTCTACGATAGCGCTTATTAAGGATCAGTTCTCAAGTACAAATGGAAGACTCTCGTCACCGAAACAACCTTGAATTGAATTTCAAATGTAGGGGGGCAGTGGAGACTGAGCCCCAGTCGAGGGCGGCTAACTTGACGGATCATCGTAGACCAGCTCTTGGGATGTGGAACGTGATCTAAGTTGGTACCAGAAGAACAAGATGGCAAATACAAGTGTCTGAACTCTCTCTGGGGTAAGTTTGGGGACGTCAGTCATTCGAGCTCCTCTTGGAACTGCTGGTTCTTCACGTGGAAAGACGCCAGTTGAGTCGTTGGTACTGGAACCTTTTCAGAAGGTTCTCGGAGGAGTTCCGGGCTTGGCAGAAACAGGACACGAGCAAATAAAGCTACCACTTGACCCGGAAACCCCTCAGTGTTTCATTAGACGAGCAGGAGGAAGTTTCTAGGGGGAGGAAAGTCTAGAACACTTAGCTGGGTTGTTACCACAGAGGACCAGATGGACGGACAGCCCAGTAGACGTCCTACGGTACATGGAATATCTATCTTATATCTAGAGTTATCTAAAGAATATCTAGAGTCATTTGACCAAAAGATAGGTTTACAAGTTTGTGGTGAACTTTTAGCTGGGTCACTCTGACCTAGAATCACAAGGAGATGTTTCTGCCGGAAGTACTGTTACCCAACGGCTCCTGGGAGAGGATTTTTGGCGCCCAGGAAGTCGTGTCACAAAGACTTCCCACTTTAATAATCCCTATAAAGTGACCTGAGTCTGAAATACAGATGATGATAATCGTCGTAAAAACCCTATGATCCCTTTGTTTCAATAAAAGCCAAAGCCATCCCGGTGATCCTGTGGTCGTCTGGTCTCTTTAGCCAATCCTTCCACAACAGTCCAAAGCACAATTTTACTTTTGCAAGATGTAAAAAGTGCTGTATATTGGCCACAACTGTTTTGCGACGTTGTGATCTACGCCCAGAGAAGGGCCTCACTGTGTTGGTGGGCAGCGCTAAGGTGAACCAACATGACAGAGTGGCCCTGAAGACGTTCGCCAACATCACCGCGTAGGTTCGTCTCTTCTTAACTGCTCCGGCACTTCGGCTCCTTCTTAAAATTCATTGAAAAGACGCTTCGGTGTCACGCGATGTCATCGACTCCTTCGTCCTCCCTCCGGTAAGGAGCACGTCGCCTCCTCATCTCCAGCCTGCTATTGTTTCTACTCTCCAGGTCCTCGGAGCGTGAGCGGCGGCGAGGAGCCCGGAGTGAGCGGAACGGCGCTTCACTGACAGTCTGACGTTCACTCTAAATGTAAATGCGAGGCTTTTAGGAGGCCGGTCAGGTGACGGCGCCTACAGGACGGCGCGGCCCTTCGCCGCCACTTGGAGATGACAAATGCTGTTTACAAGAGGGCGGCTGCTCGACTGCCATCGCGGACCTCGCTTTTTACAGACTTTGACTTGTTTGGAGACGTAGAGCTGCACGAGTCCGAGCTTTAAGAGCTTATGCTTTAACAAGATGTGAAAACTACACACTTGTTCTCTCCTTGTGCGTCCAAGTGTGTGTTTTAGTGTGTGTTCTTGTGTTTGTACAAGTGTGTGTTTTAGTGTGTGTTCTTGTGTTTGTACAAGTGTGTGTTTTAGTGTGTGTTCTTGTGTTTGTACAAGTTTGTGTTTTAGTGTGTGTTCTTGTGTTTGTACAAGTGTGTGTTTTAGTGTGTGTTTAGTGTGTGTTTTAGTGTGTGTTATCGTGTGTGTACTACTGTGTGTTTTAGTGTGTGTTCAAGTGTGTGTTTTAGTTTGTATTTTATTGTGTGTTCTAGTGTGTGTTGTCATGTGTGTAATAGTGTGTGTTTAGTGTGTGTTTTAGTGTTTATTCTAGTGTGCGTTTATGTGTGTATTTTGGTTTGTGTTCGAGTGTTTGTACAAGTATGTGTTTCATTGTGTATTTTAGTGTGGGTTCTAGTGTGTGTTCTTGTTTGTGTTTTAGTGTGTGTTCAAGTGTGTGTTTTAGTTTGTATGTTAGTGTGTCTTCTAGTATGTGTTTCAGTGTGTATTCTAGTGTGCATCCAAGTGTGTGTTCTACTGTGTGTTTAAGTAGGTATTCTAGTGTGTTTTCTCATGTTTGTTCTTGTGTGTATTTAAGTGTGTGTACTAGTGTGCGTCCACGTGTGTGTTCTACTGTGTGTCGGATCGAAAACTACACACTTGTTCTCTCGTATAGGTTTTAAAAATCAATATTATATCGACTGAGAGTTGATGTCGCAAAACTGTCAACTTGTCATTCTGCAAAAGTAATACCTCGACAACTCATTTCTCAAACCTTCCACATACTTGTACATACTTGTACATACTTGTACATACTTTTACATACTTGTAAATACTTGTACATACTTTTACATACTTGTTCATACTTGTACATACTTGTACATACTTTTACATACTTGTTCATACTTGTACATACTTTTACATACTTGTACATATTTGTACATACTTTTACATACTTGTACATACTTGTACATACTTTTACATACTTGTTCATACTTGTACATACTTTTACATACTTGTTCATACTTGTACATACTTTTACATACTTGTTCATACTTTTACATACTTGTACATACTTGTACATACTTTTACACACTTGTACATACTTGTACATACTTGTACATACTTGTACATACTTTTACATACTTGTTCATACTTGTACATACTTTTACATACCTGTTCATACTTTTACATACTTGTACATACTTGTACATACTTGTTCATACTTGTACATATTTGTACATATTTGCTTATTCTTCAGTGTTCAATGCAAGAACTACACATGTGTGCAGTTTTTGAAACATTCAATTAACTAGTGTAAATATAAACTATTACTAGAACGACAAAAACATTTACCAGATCAACAATAAACAGTAGTTTCAGGAGTTGTTAGTTGAATAAACTAATTAAAAAGTTAACAGAATTAAACAGTAAAATATAACTAAATAAAATATTGAAAAACGAAATAAAAAAATATGAAATAATAAAAAACTAAGATAAAACTAAATAAAACAAGATCAAAGAAATTAAAAGAATCGCTAAAAAATATATAAAAAGAAATATACTCAAATATAACTAAATGAAATACTAACATATAACTAAATAAAACATTAAAATAAAACTAAAAAATATAAAAAGAATAAAAGATGAAAATATAACAAGATAAATCGCTAAAATATATATATATATAAAAATATATAAATATAACTAAATAAAATACTAAGATAAAACTAAATAAAACATAAAAAATAATACTAAAAAAATTAAAAGGAGTAAAACATGAAAATATAACAAAATAAATCGCTAAAATATATATATATATATAAAAAAAACACTAAAATATTACTAAATAAAATACTAAGATAAAACTAAATAAAACATTTAAAATAAAAAAAAAAAGAATAAAAATATAACTAAACAACATATATAAAACAAACTAAAACTAAAATATAAGAATACTGTCGAAATTCAATGTATTTTCTTAAAATATATAGACGTTTGAATCTAATATAAAAACATTGATACAATAGTGTCACAGACAGAACCAACAGAGTACCGAGCTACTGGATCGTCACGTGATCGTTTGCGAGTCGCGTGATTGGATGTTTTATTTATTTAAAAATTCAACCTTTTAATAAACAAATGATTTAATTAAATGATTTAAAAATATATTCAATGCTTAAAAGAAAAAAAAATCAACGTTTCAACATTTTAAAAGTTAAATTCAACATATTGTGATGTACTTTCACACAAAATACATGAAAAACAGACGAAGAAGAAAAGCTACATTTAGCATCACGAGCTCAACATGTCGTTCTTTGATTCTCACGCACTGAGGTTTGCTCAAGGACACGCGTGTGATGTTTCCACACGCGTGTCTCTCCAGGCGTCTCACGTCCAGGTCGTCCACCTGAACAAAGATGGACCAGGATCAGGATTTGCATAATGGAATGACGGGCGTCTTCATCGGACCGTGAGTCTCCGGACTGTAATTAGCGGCTCCTGCCCTTCGCCTTCATTAGCATGCAAATGAAAGTTGGTCCCGAGAAGACGCCGCGGTGATTAACCGTCGCCCTGCAGTCGAATCTTAGGGTTCACGGTTCCGCCGAACCTCAGGCTTGACTGACAGGCGCCGCAGACGAGCAGGTCGATCCGAGGAACGTCTCGTTTCTAATAGAGGTTTTTTTCAAGCTCTGGATCATCTGGCGCTGCTTTCAGGAATCACTCGCCAACCACTGGTCGGTTTACACCTGTGTTGAAGGTACACTTGTGTGTACTAGTGCGTGTTTTAGTGTGTATTTTAGTGTGTGTTCAAGTGTGTGTCCAAGAGTGTGTCCAAGTGTGTGTACTAGTGTGTGTTTTAGTGTGTGTCCAAGTGTGTGTTCTCGTGTGTGTACTAGTGTGTGTTTTAGTGTGTGTCCAAGTGTGTGTTCTCGTGTTTGTACTAGTGTGTGTTTTAGTATGTTTTCAAGTGTGTGTTTTAGTTTGTATTTTAGTGTGTGTATACTAGTGCGTGTTTTAGTGTGTATTTTAGTGTGTGTTCGAGTTTGTGTCCAAGTGTGTGTTTTAGTATGTTTTCAAGTGTGTGTTTTAGTGTGTGTTCTCGTGTGTGTACTAGTGTGTGTCCAAGTGTGTGTTCTCGTGTGTGTACTAGTGCGTGTTTTAGTGTTTGTACAAGTATGTGTTTCAGTGTGTGTTCTAGTGTGTGTTCTAGTGTGTGTGTTCTTGTGTGTGTACTAGTGTGTGTTTTAGTGTGTGTTCTTGTGTGTGTACTAGTGTGTGTTTTAGTGTGTGTTCTCGTGTGTGTACTAGTGTGTGTTTTAGTGTGTGTTCTCGTGTGTGTACTAGTCTGTATTTTAGTGTGTGTTCTCGTGTGAGTCCAAGTGTGTGTTTTAGTGTGTGTTCTAGTGTGTATTCTAGTGTGTGTTCTAGTGTGCGTCCAGGTGTGTTTTAGTGTGTATTCGAGTGTGCGTACAAGTGTGTGTTTTGGTGTGTGTTCCAATGTGTGTTTAAGGGTTTATTCTAGTGTGTGTTCTCGTGTTTGTACTCGTGTGTGTGTTTGAGTGATTGTTCAAGTGCGTGTTTAAGTGTGTGTTTGAGTGTGTGTACTAGTGTGCGTCAAAATGTGTGTTCTGGTGTGTGTTCTAGTGTGTGCTCATGTGTGTGTTTTAGTGTGTATTTTAGTATGCATACCAGTGGGTGTTCTCGTGTATGTTTTAGTTTGTGTTTTAGTGTGTGTTTGAGTATGTGTTCTAATGTCTGTTTTAGTGTGTGTGTAATAGGGTGTGTTCTAGTGTTTGTTCTTTTGTATGAACTGGTGTGTGTTCTAGTGTGTGATTTAGTGTGTCTTCGTTATGCAGTCGATGTAATGCTAGTTTGTCGTGAACACAGTTTAGTCAGATGTTGTTTCCATAAACTTGCACAAATGTTGTCATAATGCAAATGATGTGTTTTCATAAAATAGTTTTTTATAAAATGTTAAATGTTGTAAACACAGTTTTGTGACATATTGAACAACACAAGTAAGAAGTTTTGAGCGTCATCATTTGTTTGCTCTACACAACCACTCGGGGCGCCTCAGGGCTCTGTTCTCTCCCCTCTCTCACTTGTTTACTGCGACCACTTGAACCTTCATGTCAACGGATCTCACTTCACATCTGGGCTCAGACTGGAGCCAGGACTGGACTCTGTAACTGTCACTCACACGAGTGCGTTTGTTTTCCCGCAGGTGTGATCTCCGGCGGGAGGAGACTTAAGATCGTCTGCTCTGGACGTCGTGATCAGACGAGCGACAATAACGACGTGACCCTCAGAGACGTCAGCGGTCGAGCAGCTGCGATCATTCATGTGTCGACGCTGTTTTCAGCCACGAGTTCAATTGTATTCATAGAAAGAGATTCAGTCTCATTAGACTTGAGATGATTCTGGTTATTAGTGTGTGTGTGTTTTATGGTAGGTTTTTGTGTGTGTTCTAGTGTGAACTAGTGTGTGTTCTAGTGTGTGTATTAGTGTGTGTTCTAGTGTGTTTTAGTGTGTGTTGAATCGTGTGTACTAGTGTGTATACTAGTGTGTGTATTAGTGTGTGTTCTAGTGTGTTTTAGTGTGTGTTGAATTGTGTGTACTAGTGTGTATACTCTAGTGTGTATTAGTGTGTGTTCTAGTGTGTTTTAGTGTGTGTTGAATCGTGTGTACTAGTGTGTATACTAGTGTGTGTATTCGTGTGTGTTCTAGTGTGTTTTAGTGTGTGTTGAATCGTGTGTACTAGTGTGTATACTAGTGTGTGTATTAGTGTGTGTTCTAGTGTGTTTTATGTGTGTTGAATCGTGTGTACTAGTGTGTATACTATGTGTATTAGTGTGTTCTATTTAGTGAAAGGGTAGGGGTTGTGGGTTATTGGTGGGTGTTTTATAAGGTGTGTTCTAGTGTGTGTTTAGTGTGTGTTGAAGTGTGTGTTTTAGTGTGTGTATTCTGTTTGTTTGTGTTTGCGTTCTATTATGTGTTCTAGTGTGTGTTGAAGTATGTATACAAGTGTGTGTATTAGTGTGTGTTCTAGTGTGTGTACTAGTGTGTGGTTATTGGTGGGTGTTTTATAATGTGTGTATTGAAGTGTGGGTTTTAGTGTGGGTTTTATGGTGGGTTTTTGTATGTGCTCTAGTGTGTGTACTAGTGTGTGTTTTACTGTGTGTTGAAGTGTGAATACTAGTGTGTGTATTAGTGTGTGTTCTAGTAGTTGTACTAGTGTGTGTGTATTAGTGGGTGTTGTATAGTGTGTGTTGAGCTGTGTTCTAGTATGCGTTTAGTAAATGGTGTTTTCAATTGTGTGTTCTAGTGTGTGATTAGTAAAGTGTGTTTTAGTGTATTTTCAAGTGTGTGTTCTAGTTTGTGTTTAGTTAAATGTGTTTTAGTGTGTTTTCAAGTATGTGGTCTAGTGTGTGTTTAATTAAGTGTGTTTTCAAGTGTGTTTTCAAGTGTGTGTTTAATTAAGTGTGTTTTAGTGTGTTTTCAAGTGTGTGTTCTAGTGTGTGATTAGTAAAGTGTGTTTTAGTGTATTTTCAAGTGTGCGTTCTAGTTTGTGTTTAGTTAAATGTGTTTTAGTGTGTTTTCAAGTATGTGTTCTAGTGTGTGTTTAATTAAGTGTGTTTTAGTGTGTTTTCAAGTGTGTGTTCTAGTGTGAGTTTAATTAAGTGTGTTTTAGTGTGTTTTCAAGTGTGTGTTCTAGTGTGAGTTTAGTGAAGTGTGTTTTAGAGTGTTTTTAAGTGTGTGTTCTAGTGTGAGTTTAGTGGAGTGTGTTTTAGTGTGTTTTCAAGTGTGTGTTCTAGTGTGAGTTTAGTGAAGTGTGTTTTAGTGTGTTTTCAAGTGTGTGTTCTAGTGTGTGTTTAATTAAGTGTGTTTTAGTGTGTTTTCAAGTGTGTGTTCTAGTGTGAGTTTAGTGAAGTGTGTTTTAGTGTGTTTTCAAGTGTGTGTTCTAGTGTGAGTTTAGTGAAGTGTGTTTTAGTGTGTTTTCAAGTGTGTGTTCTAGTGTGTGTTTAATTAAGTGTGTTTTAGTGTGTTTTCAAGTGTGTGTTCTAGTGTGTGTTTAATTAAGTGTGTTTTAGTGTGTTTTCAAGTGTGTGTTCTAGTGTGAGTTTAGTGAAGTGTGTTTTAGTGTGTTTTCAAGTGTGTGTTCTAGTGTGAGTTTAGTGAAGTGTGTTTTAGTGTGTTTTCAAGTGTGTGTTCTAGTGTGAGTTTAGTGAAGTGTGTTTTAGTGTGTTTTCAAGTGTGTGTTTAGTGTGAGTTTAGTGAAGTGTGTTTTAGTGTGTTTCAAGTGTGTGTTTAGTGTGGTTTAGTGAAGTGTGTTTAGTGTGTTTCAAGTGTGTGTTCTAGTGTGTGTTTAGTGAAGTGTGTTTTAGTGGTTCAAGTGTGTGTTCTAGTGTGTGTTTAGTGAAGTGTGTTAGGTGTCAAGGGTGCTAGGTGTGTTTAGTGAAGTGTGTTTTAGGTGTTTTCAAGTGGGTCTAGGGAGTTTAGTGAAGTGTGTTTTAGTGGTTTCAGGGGTTGGGGGGAAGTGGAGTGGTCAAGTGTTTCTAGTGTGAGTTTAGTGAAGTGTGTTTTAGTGTGTTTTCAAGTGTGTGTTCTAGTGTGAGTTTAGTGAAGTGTGTTTTAGTGTGGGTCTAATAAGTTAATCAGCGTACAAACAACATCTACCCCAGAATTCATGTTTAGCAAAGGTCAAAAGTACTGTTTGTGTTTTTATGCTGTAAAAATCTACTTGATGATAACAAATGATTTCATGAAAAGTCTCAAGAAATGTCGATAAAACACAACGATCGAGGGAAGCAGTCGTGACGGAGATTTGTTGCACAGAAACTAAAACCTTGACAAAATGAACGAGTCACTCGCTGGATTCACTCAGACTCCGCCTCCAAATCCAAGTGTTTCAAGAATTTGAAAGTACCTGTCAATCAAACTACCTTCTCGTGAAGACCTTAAACCTCACGCCTGTCGACCTTCAGCTGCTCACAGACGTTCTACTGCCCTCTAGTGTCGACTCGAACATCAGATGAAAGTCGTCAAGAAGACGACGCATAAACGACTCCTTCACGCACACCTTCTCCTCGGCAGCCGCCGCCGGCGTCCGCCTGGCACCGGCGCCAGACGAGCTTTCAAGTGACTCCAGCGTCCGCCCACTCACGCCGACTCCTTCGCCAGCCTTTGATTCCGGCGCGAGTCGCAGACGTGGATGTGTTGTGACAGCCGAGCGGCTCACGGTTCCGGGAGGTTCCTGAGATTCAGCCAAAAAGTGTTTTGTTTCACTTTCCGCTCCAGCGGAGGACGAGGACGAGCGGGAACGACGGGGGTCTTTGGACCGCCAGGACCTGGAGCTGAAACCAAAGAACTCAAGAGCACGCAAGGAAGATAAAAAAATGCCACTTAATATCTTGGAACTAAAAGATTAGAAAATGTCTGAGGTTGACGGTCGCTTCTTTTATTGAGGTTTTATCTTGTTTAGTTACTTCCTGTTTACTTCCTGTTCCTGGTCACAGTCACCTGCACCAGCATAAGAACCCTCGTCGTCCAGACCGGTGTCAAAATCAAAAGAGTTTCATGGTCAAAAGTTTCTTCCTAGTTGTTTTTGGATTTTGTAACATTTGTTTTTTGCCTTCCTAGTGTTTTGGTTATTGTTCCTAGCGAGTGTTTTGACCTCCGTGTTTTCTTTCCTGTTGTTTCCAGGCGATAGTTCTGGTCCAGGGCGAGCCTGTACGTCATAGATTACAACCTTCGTTGGTTTTCGGGCTTCGATCCATAAAGATTTTACATAAAGTGTCTCGTCTCGAGTCAAGTGCCTACTTTTGTGTGTGTTTAGTGTGTTTAGGAAGATGATGTCACAACATGATCTGGATCTTATAATCCATGATTATGTCGTTTACACTATTGCAACAGTTTATTTAGTGTCTAAACCAGAAGGATGTGTCTCGCCTGCAGTTCATACTAAACTCTGCAGCCAGAATTCTGAGCCGCTCTAGTAGAAGAACTCACATTTCTCCTTCAAACTCTTCACTGGCTGCTCTAGTAGAAGAACTCACATTTCTCCTTCAAACTCTTCACTGGCTGCTCTAGTAGAAGAACTCACATTTCTCCTTCAAACTCTTCACTGGCTGCTCTAGTAGAAGAACTCACATTTCTCCTTCAAACTCTTCACTGGCTGCTCTAGTAGAAGAACTCACATTTCTCCTTCAAACTCTTCACTGGCTGCCAGTTTCTTTCAGGATCATTTTAAAATTCTGGTTCTTACTTTCAGATCTATGGTCAGTGTGTGTTTTAGTGTGTGTTTAGGGTGTGTTGAAGTGTGTGTTTTAGTGAGTGTACTAGTGTGTATTAGTGTGTGTTCTTTAGTGTGTGTTCTAGTTTGCATTTAGTTAAGTGTGTTTTAGTGTGTTTTCAAGTATGTGTCTAGTGTGTGTTTAGAAGTGTGTTTAGTGTGTGTTGAAGTGTGTGTTTTAGTGAGTGTACTAGTGTGTATTAGTGTGTGTTTATAGTGTGGGGGGGTTGAAGTGTGTTTGGTGGTGTTTAGTGTAGTAGGGGGGAGAGTTGTGGGGTGTGGTTTGGTATATTTTAGTGTGTGTGTGTTGAAGTGTGTGTTCTAGTTTGCATTTAGTTAAGTGTGTTTTAGTGTGTTTTCAAGTATGTGTCCTAGTGTGTGTTTAGTAAAGTGTGTTTTAGTGTGTGTTTAGTGTGTGTTGAAGTGTGTGTTTTAGTGAGTGTACTAGTGTGTATTAGTGTGTGTTCTATAGTGTGTGTGTGTTGAAGTGTGTGTTCTAGTTTGCATTTAGTTAAGTGTGTTTTAGTGTGTTTTCAAGTATGTGTCCTAGTGTGTGTTTAGTAAAGCGTGTTTAAGTGTGTGTTTCAAGGGAGTGACATGTTTATTTTCAAGTGTCTAGATATTTTAAATCCTGAGTTCATCTTATGGCTGGGACTCACCCAGGTGTGTGGGATTCGCTTTCATGTTGTTTTTTTTATCTTCAACTGAAATGTACGAATCAGCAACTTAAACGTCTACACTTAGATAGCCTAATGTTTAGCATGCTAACAACACAACGTCATGCGTGCCGGTGTTGTTGGACTCACGAGCCAGCAGAAGGATTCACGCGAACATCTGCACGAGTCAGTTCGTCTGAAGCAGGTTCTGACTCGACGTGATCGTCTGAAGTCGACGACAAAGCGTCGAATCCCACAAACGAACGTTACTCACATTCGCCGCTAAGCTAATCGCCGCTAACACAGACCTCACGCGATAATCCCAGAATTAGCTCCGGAATTACACAAAAGGGGAGTTTCCTTGTTTGCGCCTCAATCCCGCGGCCGTCGTTTACGCCTCCGTCAGGATTCCTCGTCGTCTTTTCTTCTCCCGGGAAGCGGCTCGGAGCTGTCAGGCCTCTCCAGATAACAACCTGGGAGGAGAGTGACACCTGCGGAGTGACACATGAAAAGGAATCAACTTCAGCCCGAAGGCGACTGTGAGCTGCAGATATCGCCCGCAAACACACAATTCATTTATTCGTGTGTCGGCGAAGGGAGGACGTCGTGAATGTTGAACGAGCTTCTGTATGGAGAAGAAATATATAGAATACTTTTTAATTGTTTTTGTTTAAAAGTGATTTAGAATTCTACCTGTTTTAATTCCTGAAAATAAAACAAAAAACATCCTGTTGGCTTCAGCTGCATCAAGCTACGTATGGAGTGCGCCATCTAGTGGGCGGATTTTATAAAATAAAAGATTATGAACACGTTTTTATTTAAAAAAAAAAAAAAAACATTTTTTATATCATTTAACATGTGGAAATGGTTTTTTTTTTTAAAAGAACAACAAATTCCAAATTTACAATACATGTTGAAAATCATGTCATGGCCATTTACCTGAGACTTTTATGTTTGTCACTTCTCCTGCCTTGTTTATTTTCTGTGAAATCCTTCCAGACTGTTGCTCCTAAGCTTGGGAACAATCTCTGTGTTTGATGATCTACTGACTCCTTCAAGAAACATCTGTGTTTGATGATCTACTGACTCCTTCAAGAAACATCTGTGTTTGATGATCTACTGACTCCTTCAAGAAACATCTGTGTTTGATGATCTACTGACTCCTTCAAGAAACATCTGTGTTTGATGATCCACTGACTCCTTCAAGAAACATCTGTGTTTGATGATCTACTGACTCCTTCAAGAAACATCTGTGTTTGATGATCTACTGACTCCTTCAAGAAACATCTGTGTTTGATGATCTACTGACTCCTTCAAGAAACATCTCTGTGTTTGATGATCTACTGACTCCTTCAAGAAACATCTGTGTTTGATGATCTACTGACTCCTTCAAGAAACATCTGTGTTTGATGATCTACTGACTCCTTCAAGAAACATCTGTGTTTGATGATCTACTGACTCCTTCAAGAAACATCTCTGTGTTTGATGATCTACTGACTCCTTCAAGAAACATCTGTGTTTGATGATCTACTGACTCCTTCAAGAAACATCTGTGTTTGATGATCTACTGACTCCTTCAAGAAACATCTGTGTTTGATGATCTACTGACTCCTTCAAGAAACATCTCTGTGTTTGATGATCTACTGACTCCTTCAAGAAACATCTGTGTTTGATGATCTACTGACTCCTTCAAGAAACATCTGTGTTTGATGATCTACTAACTCCTTCAAGAAACATCTCTGTGTTTGATGATCTACTGACTCCTTCAAGAAACATCTGTGTTTGATGATCTACTGACTCCTTCAAGAAACATCTCTGTGTTTGATGATCTACTGACTCCTTCAAGAAACATCTGTGTTTGATGATCTACTGACTCCTTCAAGAAACATGTCTGTGTTTGATGATCTACTGACTCCTTCAAGAAACATCTGTGTTTGATGATCTACTGACTCCTTCAAGAAACATCTGTGTTTGATGATCTACTGACTCCTTCTAGAAACATGTGTGTTTGATGATCTACTGACTCCTTCAAGAAACATCTGTGTTTGATGATCTACTGACTCCTTCAAGAAACATCTGTGTTTGATGATCTACTGACTCCTTCAAGAAACATCTGTGTTTGATGATCTACTGACTCCTTCAAGAAACATCTGTGTTTGATGATCTACTGACTCCTTCAAGAAACATCTGTGTTTGATGATCTACTGACTCCTTCAAGAAACATCTGTGTTTGATGATCTACTGACTCCTTCTAGAAACATCTGTGTTTGATGATCTACTGACTCCTTCAAGAAACATGTGTGTTTGATGATCTACTGACTCCTTCAAGAAACATCTGTGTTTGATGATCTACTGACTCCTTCAAGAAACATCTGTGTTTGATGATCTACTGACTCCTTCAAGAAACATCTGTGTTTGATGATCTACTGACTCCTTCAAGAAACATCTGTGTTTGATGATCTACTGACTCCTTCAAGAAACATCTGTGTTTGATGATCTACTGACTCCTTCAAGAAACATCTGTGTTTGATGATCTACTGACTCCTTCTAGAAACATCTGTGTTTGATGATCTACTGACTCCTTCAAGAAACATCTGTGTTTGATGATCTACTGACTCCTTCAAGAAACATCTGTGTTTGATGATCTACTGACTCCTTCAAGAAACATCTGTGTTTGATGATCTACTGACTCCTTCAAGAAACATCTGTGTTTGATGATCTACTGACTCCTTCAAGAAACATCTGTGTTTGATGATCTACTGACTCCTTCAAGAAACATCTGTGTTTGATGATCTACTGACTCCTTCTCCTGCCTTGTGTTTTTTCTATGTTGACAGAACATCTGCCGACAATTGGCCAATCACACTCTCTGGGAAAACAGGCCTTTTGTCGGCGTCAGTACGTTCGCTTCTCTTCACCCTGGTGACCTCCTGACTCCCGGTGTTTCGTTCATTTGTTCTTAGAGACTGTATCTTGAATCCTGACTGCTTTTCTGTCGGCGCTTGCCTTTTTGTGTTCTAGCGAATCTCGCTCAAATTGCCCCTCGTCGGCTCCCTTTGGGGTTTTTTTTAGGGCCAATAGACTTGAAATATCAAAACGTAGTTTTCTTTCATTTTTCCACTATTTATTATATTATTTGCACATCGTTGAACTCATAAAAGTGTCAGAACAAAAAGGAATAAACACTAGAGCTGTGTCTCAAATCAGATACTTCTCTTAGTATACTAGTTAGTATCATCAGGATAGTGTACGTACTAACTAGTAACTAATCCTCCACAGATAGTATGTCTCAAATCAAACTCTGCTGCTACACACTAACAGGAAATGACTCGACAGCTTCTTCTTCTACTACTATTTAAGGACGATTTCAACCAGCTGTAGGAACACTATCACCACCTGCTGGCAGCATGTTTTGCAAGTTTGGAAGAAGAAATAAAGAAAAAATAAGAGAATCAAAATATTCCCGAGATATTTAAGCTGGTATCAGCAGCGAAGACGTGTTTATCCTCCTACTGCTGCTGAAAATACACCTGTAAGTATATGAATATATATATATATATATATATATATATGACATAACTTTGTTTACAACGTCACTAAGATGGAGTCGTTTAGTGTAAAAAGTTTCCATCGAACCATACTCTGTTTTGTGTGCGTTTTAGTGACAATTAGTGACTAAGAATTGAGACGCACTAACGCTATAAAAATACTAACATTGAGTACACAAGTATGCGATTTGAGACACAGCATAAGACTCACTTCCTGTCTCAGTGACTCACTTGCATGTGTGGGATTCACTGAGTCCTGGTGAGTCAACAAGTTGTTTTCTCTTGATCATGATTCTTATTCCATTACTTCTTAAATTCAAGAAACATGTTGTCTGAACACGTTTTTATTTGTTCAGGCTTTTCCTTGATTTTCTGGAACTCCTGTTGTGTTATCAGTATTATCTTGACCTTTAAACTATATACTTTATTGAATATTGTTTTGATTGTTTATGCGCTTTGTGACCCTGGTCTGGAAAAGCGCTATATAAATAAATATTACTAACTCACTTACTTAAATCTTGCTGCTGTTCACCTCAAAGGCAGCGAGTCTGAGTCAAAGCAGCGACTCACGGGTTACGAGGGACGATCACGAGGCGTCTCTGATATTTAGCGCGACCTTCCCTGACAGGTCGCTAATCCTTCCATTTCACACGGACGAGTTATGAGCTGACATTAAAAAGCAGACGCTCTCGTCACCTCGCCGTTAAATTGCAGCCAAGGTTTGCGCGACTGCGGGAGTCGTCGCCCGATTCCATTCGGCGCCTCCTGCTGTGCGGCCGATGGAGTGCAGCGTGAGCGGAATTGAAGCGCTCGTCAAGGTGATTGTGCTAATGGGCTAATCTCGGATCAAATTCTGTAAACGAGGGTTTTACGAGGTGATTCTGCCGGAGCTGGATTTTGACGTGGTTCGGATCAGAACTTTACCAATCGACGACATCGTCAAGGAACTTTCATGGATTGGAAGTGATGAAGTAAACAAAGTAAAGTTTAAAAAGAATAATAATATGAATAAAGTCAAATAAATATGAATTCATGTTGACTTTAAAGTTCTTTTTTTAATAATTTTATTAAAGTTGTTCCGAACACCACCTGGTTTACAGGAAAGAAGTGTTGTGTGCTGATGATGTCACGCTATACAGTTATGAATAAAGATTCTTTCAAAAACACAATGACTTTTTAAGACTTTTTGTTGATCAACCATAAAGAAAACATATCTATAACTGAATTATTATTTTTTTCTGCTTACATAAGCCAAAGTTACTTCCTTTCCTTATCCTACATTTGGATACTTCCTGTTCAGACAACATGTGGATACTTCCTGTTCAGATAACATTTGGATACTTCCTGTTCAGACAACATTTGGATACTTCCTGTTCAGATAACATTTGGATACTTCATGTTCAGACAACATTTGGATACTTCCTGTTCAGATAACATTTGGCTACTTCCTGTTCAGACAACATTTGGCTACTTCCTGTTCAGATAACATTTGGATACTTCCTGTTCAGACAACATTTGGCTACTTCCTGTTCAGACAACATTTGGATACTTTCTGTTCAGACAACATTTGGCTACTTCCTGTTCAGATAACATTTGGCTACTTCCAGTTCAGACAACATTTGGCTACTTCCTGTTCAGATAACATTTGGCTACTTCCTGTTCAGATAACATTTGGATACTTCCTGTTCAGACAACATTTGGCTACTTCCTGTTCAGACAACATTTGGCTACTTCCTGTTCAGACAACATTTGGCTACTTCCTGTTCAGATAACATTTGGCTACTTCCTGTTCAGATAACATTTGGCTACTTCCTGTTCAGACAACATTTGGATACTTCCTGTTCAGATAACATTTGGCTACTTCCTGTTCAGATTACATTTGGATACTTCCTGTTCAGACAACATTTGGCTACTTCCTGTTCAGATAACATTTGGATACTTCCTGTTCAGATAACATTTGGCTACTTCCTGTTCAGACAACATTTGGCTACTTCCTGTTCAGATAACATTTGGCTACTTCCTGTTCAGATAACATTTGGCTACTTCCCGTTCAGATAACATTTGGCTACTTCCTGTTCAGACAACATTTGGCTACTTCCTGTTCAGATAACATTTGGCTACTTCCTGTTCAGATAACATTTGGCTACTTCCTGTTCAGATAACATTTGGCTACTTCCTGTTCAGACAACATTTGGCTACTTCCTGTTCAGATAACATTTGGCTACTTCCTGTTCAGATAACATTTGGCTACTTCCTGTTCAGATAACATTTGGCTACTTCCTGTTCAGACAACATTTGGCTACTTCCTGTTCAGATAACATTTGGCTACTTCCTGTTCAGACAACATTTGGCTACTTCCTGTTCAGATAACATTTGGATACTTCATGTTCAGACAACATTTGGCTACTTCCTGTTCAGACAACATTTGGCTACTTCCTGTTCAGACAACATTTGGCTACTTCCTGTTCAGATAACATTTGGATACTTCATGTTCAGACAACATTTGGCTACTTCCTGTTCAGATAACATTTGGATACTTCATGTTCAGACAACATTTGGCTACTTCCTGTTCAGATAACATTTGGATGCTTCCTGTTCAGACAACATTTGGCTACTTCCTGTTCAGATAACATTTGGATGCTTCATGTTCAGATAACATTTGGATACTTCATGTTCAGATAACATTTGGATACTTCATGTTCAGATAACATTTGGATACTTCATGTTCAGATAACATTTGGATACTTCATGTTCAGATAACATTTGGATACTTCATGTTCAGATAACATTTGGATACTTCCTGTTCAGACAACATTTGGCTACTTCCTGTTCAGATAACATTTGGATGCTTCATGTTCAGATAACATTTGGATACTTCATGTTCAGATAACATTTGGATACTTCATGTTCAGATAACATTTGGATACTTCATGTTCAGATAACATTTGGATACTTCATGTTCAGACAACATTTGGATACTTCATGTTCAGATAACATTTGGATACTTCATGTTCAGATAACATTTGGATACTTCATGTTCAGACAACATTTGGCTACTTCCTGTTCAGATAACATTTGGATGCTTCCTGTTCAGACAACATTTGGATACTTCATGTTCAGACAACATTTGGCTACTTCCTGTTCAGATAACATTTGGATGCTTCCTGTTCAGATAACATTTGGATACTTCCTGTTCAGATAACATTTGGATACTTCCTGTTCAGACAACATTTGGATACTTCCTGTTCAGATAACATTTGGATACTTCCTGTTCAGATAACATTTGGCTACTTCCTGTTCAGACAACATTTGGCTACTTCCTGTTCAGATAACATTTGGATACTTCATGTTCAGACAACATTTGGCTACTTCCTGTTCAGACAACATTTGGCTACTTCCTGTTCAGACAACATTTGGCTACTTCCTGTTCAGATAACATTTGGATACTTCATGTTCAGACAACATTTGGCTACTTCCTGTTCAGATAACATTTGGATACTTCATGTTCAGACAACATTTGGCTACTTCCTGTTCAGATAACATTTGGATGCTTCCTGTTCAGACAACATTTGGCTACTTCCTGTTCAGATAACATTTGGATGCTTCATGTTCAGATAACATTTGGATACTTCATGTTCAGATAACATTTGGATACTTCATGTTCAGATAACATTTGGATACTTCATGTTCAGATAACATTTGGATACTTCATGTTCAGATAACATTTGGATACTTCATGTTCAGATAACATTTGGATACTTCCTGTTCAGACAACATTTGGCTACTTCCTGTTCAGATAACATTTGGATGCTTCATGTTCAGATAACATTTGGATACTTCATGTTCAGATAACATTTGGATACTTCATGTTCAGATAACATTTGGATACTTCATGTTCAGATAACATTTGGATACTTCATGTTCAGACAACATTTGGATACTTCATGTTCAGATAACATTTGGATACTTCATGTTCAGATAACATTTGGATACTTCATGTTCAGACAACATTTGGCTACTTCCTGTTCAGATAACATTTGGATGCTTCCTGTTCAGACAACATTTGGATACTTCATGTTCAGACAACATTTGGCTACTTCCTGTTCAGATAACATTTGGATGCTTCCTGTTCAGATAACATTTGGATACTTCCTGTTCAGATAACATTTGGATACTTCATGTTCAGATAACATTTGGATACTTCCTGTTCAGACAACATTTGGCTACTTCCTGTTCAGATAACATTTGGCTACTTCCTGTTCAGACAACATTTGGCTACTTCCTGTTCAGACAACATTTGGCTACTTCCTGTTCAGATAACATTTGGATACTTCCTGTTTAGACAACATTTGGCTACTTCCTGTTCAGACAACATTTGGCTACTTCCTGTTCAGACAACATTTGGCTACTTCCTGTTCAGACAACATTTAGCTACTTCCTGTTCAGACAACATTTGGATACTTCCTGTTCAGAACATTTGGTCACTTTGAAAACTTTAAGGGCAGATTTCTTTATGTGGCACGTCTCTAGAGGGCCCCCTGCTGGACAGAGTCACTTGTAAGAGACACAGTGACTCTGATGACTCATGGGTTAATAAGTTAATATTAAGATTATCGACTCATTACTGTGTTCATGATTTAAGTTGATTAACTAGTCTTTTCAAAATCCTTCGTGGAATCTCTCGCCCTTTTCCTCGTCGACGTCGTGAAGGTTGAATCGGGACCGAGCGGGTTTTTCTCCGTCCATCATTAGGAGTCTCCAGCGAGTGACTCACCACTGCTTCGTCCTCACAGCTCAATTTCCGCCCGCGGCGCCGACTTTAAAAGCAACATGGCCGCCGAGTGAACTGACGGACAGACTATGTGTCGGCTCTGATTAGGACTAACGTCCGCTGTGATGGCGAGGACGCGGCAGGCGAGGTCTGCTGCTCGTACTGCTGCGAGACTCTTGGATTGTCTCGCCCTGGAGGTCAAAGCACTCTCACACACACACACACACACACACACACACACACACACACACACACTGCTGACGGAGGAGATTGTGATGCACGTCGGCTCCTCCAGCGACAGGCCGATGATTGGCAGGTAAGTGGCTGCTGTGTTTACAACGCTCCTGTCAAACCGCCGTCCACACTGTCCTTGACCTGATGCTTCGTGAGACGCAACACATTTGGATTCTTCCTGAGATAGACTTTTGTTTCGTACCTGCGCCGCCAAACTATCACCTTTGGATAAAGTACGTCGTCAGCTTGAATGGATCTTAACTTTTTTACATTTTTATTGTAATTCATTTGAACTTTTCCGTAGTTTGTGTGTTTTAGAAGAATTTAGAAAAGTTGGAAACAAAAGCATAATATGTTTTCCAGGCAGGACATAAGGATGGACAGACGGAAGGAAGGATGGAAGGAAGGAAGGAAGGAAGGAAGGAAGGAAGGAAGGAAGGAAGGAAGGAAGGAAGGAAGGAAGGAAGGAAGGAAGGAAGGAAGGAAGGAAGGAAGGAAGGAAGGAAGGAAGGAAGGAAGGAAGGAAGGAAGGAAGGAAGGAAGGAAGGAAGGAAGGAAGGAAGGAAGGAAAGTAGGAATGAAGGAAGGATGGACATAAGGACAGACGGAAGGAAGGAAGGAAAGTAGGAAGGAAGGAAGGAAGGATGGACATAAGGACAGGCGGAAGGAAGGATGGACGGAAGGAAGGAAAGTAGGAAGGAAGGAAGTATGGAAAGTAGGAATGAAGAAAGGATGGACATAAGGACAGACGGAAGGAAGGATGGACGGAAGGAAGGAAAGTAGGAAGGAAGGAAGTAAGGATGGACATAAGGACAGACAATAGGAAGGAAAGCAGGAAGGAAGGAAGTAAGGATGGACATAAGGACAGACGGAAGGAAAGAAGGAAAGTATAAAGGAACATCCATTACTCCTCAAATACTACAATAATACTACAATAATACTCTTCTACACTCACAGTCAGGTTCATTGTTCCGAGTCCAAGGAAGAACTGATGGAAAATCACAGGAAAACATCGTCCAGGGAGAGAAGAATAAAAGGTTGTTATGAGTCACGACTCACAGAGACTCACACAGTCACAATTACACAATTACACAACGACACAACAGCACTTTTTCTGATCAGAAAAAGGGTAAAATGATGGTATAAATGACAGTAAACAAGTCTTTATTAGATTAGATTAATATCACAGCAACGGTTGTTTCTCTTTTGCAGGAGAAACGTCTGTGAAAGACGTCTTTCTTCGGAGGATCTGAAGTGAAAGTGTTGAAATAATCCACGTTTTCACTTCACACCAGTTTCTACGAGGACATCATTTGTTTTTGATCGTGTTTTACCATCATTTCTGTTCTTGTTTTCTTCTGTTTTCTAGCGATTATAGCATGAATCTTCAAGTGTTTCCTCTGAAGAAGACACGAGTTTCTCCGACACCTGAGGTTCATCTAAAGCTGCTTCTCTCCTGAAAACTCCCTCGGATTAGTGGATTCGTTTGCTTCATGAACTCTTTCTCTTCCCTGACATTTACAACTGCTGCTGTTGTTCGCCGAGATTGTGTCGTCTGCTCGTCTCTCGTAAATAAGTGTGACATTTGAGCGCCGGAACCTGATTTTGGGTGTAAAATATCCAGGTAAATAAAGCGTCTGTCGGAGCTGATGATCAGTGGCGTCCCCGCGGGAGACGCCGCGGCTCAGCGGGCGAGAGTCGTTTCCAAATGTTACTTTTACATCAAACACGAATGTGACTCCTCTTCACTCTGCTCTCGCTCGTGGCGTCGCAACAGAAACTTCGTCTGCCGGCTCTTCTGATCAAACCCGACCCGTTCACGCTGATTCAACTCAGTTTCAACTCAGTTCCGTAGAGCCTCAGCACAGTTTCAAGCCAGTGTTCTACAGGCTAGTTTAGCTCGTGGCTAACTTAGTCAACCACGAACTACTGTCACTGCCTTTTTAAAGGTTCAACACTGACATGTAGAAGAGAAGGTTCGAGTTAATGCCTGTTGAGTTTGTAATAGTGATGTGTTGATGAGACCTCATGATACAGTAAACACACTGTCATAATAATATCATGATACAGCTGTGTAGTAAGGACACTGTATCATGATACAGTTGTGTAGTGAAGACACAGTATCATGAAACAGTTGTGTAGTGAAGAAACTGTATCACGAAATAGTTTTGTAGTGAGGACACTGTATCATGATACAGTTGTGTAGTAAAGACACTGTATCATGATACAGTTGTGTAGTGAAGACACAGTATCATGAAACAGTTGTGTAGTGAAGAAACTGTATCACAAAATAGTTTTGTAGTGAGGACACTGTATCATGATACAGCTGTGTAGTAAGGACACTGTATCATGATACAGTTGTGTAGTGAAGACACTGTATCACGATACATATCTGAAGTGAAGACACTGTATCATGATACAGCTGTGTAGTAAGGACACTGTATCATGATACAGTTGTGTAGTAAAGACACTGTATCATGATACAGTTGTGTAGTGAAGACATGTATCATGAAAGTTGTGTAGTGAGGACACTGTATCATGATACAGCGTGTAGTGAAGACACTGTATCATGATACAGCTGTGTAGTGAGGACACTGTATCATGATACAGCTGGTGAAGACACTGTATCATGATACAGTTGTGTAGTGAAGACACTGTATCATGATACAGTTGTGTAGTGAAGACACTGTATCATGATACAGCTGTGTAGTGAAGACACTGTATCATGATACAGTTGTGTAGTGAAGACACTGTATCATGATACAGTTGTGTAGTGAAGACACACTGTATCATGATACAGCTGTGTAGTGAAGACACTGTATCATGATACAGTTGTGTAGTGAAGACACTGTATCATGATACAGCTGTGTAGTGAAGACACTGTATCATGATACAGCTGTGTAGTGAAGAAACTGTATCATGATACAGTTGTGTAGTGAAGACACTGTATCATGATACAGTTGTGTAGTGAAGACACTGTATCACGATACATATCTGAAGTGAAGACACTGTATCATGATACAGTTGTGTAGTGAAGACACTGTATCATGATACAGTTGTGTAGTAAATACACTGTATCACGATAAAGCTGTGTAGAGAAGACACTGTATCACGATAAAGTTGTGTAGTGAAGACACTGTATCACGATACTGTATACAGTTGTGTAGTGTACTAGTGCACTGCATAATGATACAGTTGTGTAGCGAAGACACTGCATTGTGATACAGTTGTGCAGTGAAGACACTGCTTCATGATCACAGCTGGAGGAGGAGTGAAGCCATTATTACGTCATCATGGACTCTCGTAACCTTTCGTTCGCCCAGATTTCAGAGCAACTTTATAAAGAAATAAGTGTAAAACATGGTCATGATGAGGAAGGACTTGTCAGACACGTTTTACAGTTTGCTACATGTTTTGGTTTGTCCAGTGATTTTGTAATCTGACCCTTTATGTGATTGTATTTGACTCTCTTGATCTTCAGTCCTCGAACCACATGACCACACCAGGAAGTCCACCTGTCTGAAGATCTGAGCCACTGAAGGGGGTGTGACCATCATCTCTTCCTCGCTCTTGATCCTGTTTTCTCTTCGCAACATCATTATTTCCTCTGATATGAAGCAGCAGCAGAGGAATCAGCAGAGAGGACGACGAACCTGTGCTGACGACGAACACTTAACTTCTCAACCCTCCAGTGGACGGAAATAGCTGGATTAGTAATTACAGCTGGAACCAGCAGGGGGGCGACCACGCGGTCCCCGGAGCGAGGAAGTCCAGGACCTCGCACATCTGCCTTTGAAAGACAAAACTTTTCTTTCCGGTCCATATGGCCAATTAGAAGCCAAGTCCTCGGCGAGCGCTGCCGTCGTCACGTCTCTCGTCCGTCCACAGAATCACTTCGGCGTAAAGGACTCGTAGTCCTGTCCTTCAGCAGGTTCCGTGGTTTCCACGGTGATGAGTAAATAGCTGTCAATCTGCAGGTTTACAATCTGATCTCGATGTGAATAATAATTGAGTCATCCATCCATCCATCCATCCATCCATCCTTCCATCCATCCATCCATCCATCCTTCCATCCTTCCATCCATCCATCCATCCATCCTTCCATCCATCCATCCTTCCATCCATCCATACATCCATCCATCCATCCATCCTTCCATCCATCCATCCATCCATCCATCCATCCATCCATCCATCCATCCATCCATCCATCATTCCATCCATCCATCCATCCATCCATCCATCCTTCCATCCATCCATCCATCCATCCATCCATCCATCCATCCATCCATCCATCCATCCATCCATCCATCCATCCATCCATCCATCCATCCATCCAAAAAAACAGTTTTCAATCTCAACCAAGAACTTCCTGAATCTCTTCTCAGTCTTGAGGTCCTTATGTTCATGAAAGCAACTCATATGTTCTACGTTACAGAACTCAACACACTGACAGGAATTAGATTAGATTAGATTAACTTCATCAATCCCTCTGGAGATCTCCTTTCGGGAAATTAAGTTTCACAGCAGACGATAGTTTCATAAAAACAAGAACAAAGTGCAAATATAAAGAACGCAGATTAACATAGAATAACATCATCGTTTCACTCCTGCCTCTGAATAAAGTCTAACAGCACGAGCAAAAGAACTGCTTGTGTGGAAAGTGTTGGTCGACAAACTCTTCATGCACTCCTGTATTACTTGTATGTACTACTATCCTGCAGACGACAGCAACACTGTGAGTCCAATGGGATGAAACTGGAGTTTAAAGTATTGACCTCCCGTGTTGCGTGGGTTTACTCCGGGCACTCTGGTTTCCTCCCACAGTCCTAAAACAGACAGATGTTGATTGAGAACTTGAGGAAATTGTCTGTAGATATGAGTGTGTGTGTGAAGTGTGAATGGATGTGTGTCCTTGTGTGTCCTGAGACAGACTGGCTTCCTGTCCAGGGTGTCCCCCGTCTCTCGCCCAATGATACTGGGATAGACTCCAGCCCCCCGCGACTCCCATGACTAATAAAGCGGTAGAAAATGAATGAATGAACTTAAAAACGAAGATGTGTTGAACTAAAGTACAACTGTAATTCTTGTGTTCATTCAGTCGTCACACATTTTTGTCGTATGGCGTTAGTGTTAGAAAAATACAAGTTTTGAGAGACATTTTTGGGAGTATGTGCAGAACTTCTTTTCATCCTGTAGAATACTTCAATCGAGGTGAAAAACACGTCTAAGGTCGTGGTGGCGCTTCACGGCCTCATCGGATGAATGTGGAAAAACACTTGATTGTGTTTATCAGGGATGAAACGTCTTTCTTCGGCGCCGCCATCGCACCACACAAAAGCTGGGAATTTGATGTTTGACTCTTCAATTAAACATGGCCCGGTGTCTTTGAACGCACCATCATTCCGATAGGTTTTTCTTCCGCGATCCTTTGAATGCTAATGTTTTCAGGCGCGTGTCGTTGTGAGGTTGAAATGCCAAGACGCTCACAGACTTGTTTGGCCTTGTGTTTCTTTTGTCTCTCGTCAGTCTCCGACTTTATTTTTCTCACACTGATCCAACAGCTTTCTTCGCGACTTCACCGGGCCAACTGTCACTTTCCGAAGGTTCAAATCTGCGACAATAGAGATTTTGAACGGCACAACAGAAAGTCCAGTCAAGGCTCTTTCATCTGCAAACCAAACTTCTCACATCAGGCTTTTTCTTTCACTTTGACACTAGTTCTCTGCCTTCATGCAAATGTATTTTTCCCTCGTTTTTTTGAGCCAGTTTCAATAAAACTTGAAAAAAAACAGAACCATTGCAAGAATTTACACTAAGCCAGAAAATTCTTCACCTCCTGCATCTACTCCCACCTGGATAAAGGAAGCAGCTCAGTGAGGATCCTGTTCCTGGACTTTTCTAGCGCCTACAACACCATCCAGGCCACTCTGCTCCAGGACTAACTAAACACTGCATGTGGACCCTGGTCTGGTCTCCTTGGATCTCGGACTACCTCACAGATCGACCACAATATGTCAGGCTGAAGGAAATTACATCTGGAACTGCGGTGTGCAGTACAGGAGCACCTCAGGGGACAGTACTGGCCCCTCTCCTCTTCACCATCTACACTTCAGACTTCTGCTACAACTCAGAGCTGAGTCTCGTCCAGAAGTATGCTGACGACACTGCCATTGTTGGATGCATCAGGGACAACACTTGCAGCTGAACACCTCAAAGACCAAGGAGCTGGTCTTGGACTTCGGGAGGTCCAGGACAAAGCCACGTCCAGTGTCCATCCGAGGTGACGAGGTGGAGATAGTTGATAACTATAAGTACCTCTGGACAGTAATCTGGTCCTGCAAGACAGACCATGTTATAAGAGTAGACGTATTTCTGAGAGTTCAGAGGATCTGCTTTCTGGGAGGCCTGTTGATCTTTTAAAGCCAGGAGGAGGTCAACAGGTTGGACAGGTTGATCAGAAACTCTGTGGTTGAAGCTGGACTCACTGGTGACAAGAGAGATCACCAGACAAACTGCTGTCCATCATTGATGATGTCATCATCCTCTGAACACTGTCATCAGAGAAGCAGAAACATCCAAATATCTATCGGGATTGTTTCTTAAACTGTCACCTGAGGAGGAATGAGATGAATCCCAGTGTAGTCAGTGATTCACTTCCCGACATCATCTCATCGAGCGAGACTAAAGCAGGACGACATTAATGCAGCGGCAACAACAACACGTCACTGATCTGTGAGCGACTATGAATGTCTGCCGCCGTCTGATCATTTCCTGCGAGAGATTTGGTCGACAGCGACGCCGGATTGAGGTTTGAAACGTTCCCAGAGAAACTTTGTACCTCGACGATCTTGACGAGCGGGTTCTGCTTTCATTCTCCACCAATCACCTCGGAGCACTTTGCCCACCCACGTCCCCCCCACGTCTGTGGATCTGGATGCGACACTAAGCTCCGAGTCCTCCCGGCGTCCGACCGTCCTCCTCCGCCGCCGCCGCCGCTCGGATCGGAAACAAAGAGGCCGTGGGGAGTTCAGCGGCGTCTTTAAACAAGAGCTGGGCGGTGAAGCTTTGACAGGCGCCCCCCAACCCCTCCTCCCAGGACCCCCTCCTCGGCCTCTGTGATCGCTTAATGGTGTCAACAGGAGCGAGCAGGCCCCGGCGCTTTTATCCGGACAGGATCTTGGACCCATCACCTTCTCTGTTTGCAGTAATTGCGGCGGCTCGCTGGACTCCGCGGGGGGGCCGAGGAGTAAGACGGGAATCAAACGGCTCGGCTTCAAACCACTTGACCGAGCGGGTCAAAGGAAATAAATGACTTTCCTTTGACCGGGTCCAGCATGTGTCGACGTGATGTCCCGCGGTCGAGGACCCTTCTGAGAGCAGATGAAAACACTGACGCTTTAAAAGAACCAGAGAATCTTCGGCAGGAAACAGACCTGGGACAACATTTACAACATCTGTGATGTCACTGTGTGACTTATAGAAGATCTTCAGATCACAACAAAGTTCACTGTCTGAGAGGAAGTAGGACCAGAATCCCAAATTAGTAATATGCAGAGATTCGAGGCCCGGGGGCAAAACATGGTCCAACATCATTTTATGTGGTCGTAAGTGTAACATGATCACATTGATATATTACAGATGAAGGAGCTGCTGTTTGCTGATGTCAGCAATGATCAAGAAAACTACAAAAACACAGACAGTTATATCAATGTATATATATATGCCTAGTGATGGGTTGATACAGTTGTGTAGTGAAGACACTGAATCATGATACAGCTGTGTAGTGAAGACACTGTATCATGATACAGTTCTGTAGTGAAGACACTGTATCATGATACAGTTGTGTAGTGAAGACATTGTATCATGGTATAGTTGTGTAGTGGAGACACTGTATCATGATACATTTCTGTAGTGAAGACACTATATCATGATACAGTTGTGTAGTGAAGACATTGTATCATGGTATAGTTGTGTAGTGGAGACACTGTATCATGATACATTTCTGTAGTGAAGACACTATATCATGATACAGTTGTGTAGTGAAGACATTGTATCATGGTATAGTTGTGTAGTGAAGACACTGTATCATGATACATTTTTGTAGTGAAGACACTATATCATGATACAGTTGTGTAGTGAAGACATTGTATCATGGTATAGTTGTGTAGTGGAGACACTGTATCATGATACAGCTGTGTAGTGAAGACACTGTATCATGATACAGTTGCATAGTGAAGACATTGTACCATGATACAGTTGTGTAGTGAAGACACTGTATCATGATACAGTTGTGTACTGAAGACATTGTATCATGATACAGTTGTGTAGTAAAGACATTGTATCATGATACTATTGTGTAGTGAATACACTGTATCATGATACAAATGTGTAGTGAAGATATTGTATCATGATACAGTTGTGTATTGAAGACACTGTATCATGATACAAACTTGAAGTGAAGACGTATCATGATACAGTCGTGTAGTGACAACTGTATTATGATACTCACACATACACACTCTCTCTCACGCACACAGACACACACACACACCTACTCACCTACAAACACATACACACAGTGTGTGTGTTTACGAGGATGAAGCCAGTAAAGACTCACTTCAGCGTCTGATGATGGATGTTGTGCAGATTAATAGAAAATAATGACCGTGTTACAGTGGATTAGTTTCCTCCGACACTCGGGTCAGAGCCAGGAAGACATGAGACAAGATGTTACAGACGAGATGTTACAAACGAGATGTTACAGACGAGATGTTACAGACGAGATGTTACAGACGAGATGTTACAGATGAGATGTTACAGACGAGATGTTACAGACGAGATGTTACAGACGAGATGTTACAGACGAGATGTTACAGACGAGATGTTACAGACGAGATGTTACAGACGAGATGTTACAGACGAGATGTTACAGACGAGATGTTACAGACGAGATGTTACAGACGAGATGTTACAGACGAGATGTTACAGACGAGATGTTACAGACGAGATGTTACAGACGAGATGTTACAGACGAGATGTTACAGACGAGATGTTACAGACGAGATGTTACAGACGAGATGTTACAGACGAGATGTTACAGACGAGATGTTAGACAGATGTTACAGATGTTACAGACGAGATGTTACAGACGAGATGTTACAGACGAGATGTTACAGACGAGATGTTACAGACGAGATGTTACAAGATGTTACAGACGAGATGTTACAGACGAGATGTTACAGATGTCAGACGAGATGTTACAGACAGAGAGATGTTACAGACGAGATGTTACAGACGAGATGTTACAGACGAGATGTTACAGATGAGATGTTACAGACGAGATGTTACAGAAGAGTTACAGACGAGATGTTACAGACGAGATGTTACAGACGAGATGTTACAGACGAGATGTTACAGACGAGATGTTACAGACGAGATGTTACAGACGAGATGTTACAGACGAGATGTTACAGACGAGATGTGTTAGACAGACGAGATGTTACAGACGAGATGTTACAGACGAGATGTTACAGACGAGATGTTACAGACGAGATGTTACAGACGAGATGTTACAGACGAGATGTTACAGACGAGATGTTACAGACGAGATGTTACAGACGAGATGTTACAGACGAGATGTTACAGACGAGATGTTACAGGACGAGATGTTACAGACGAGATGTTACAGACGAGATGTTACAGACGAGATGTTACAGACGAGATGTTACAGACGAGATGTTACAGACGAGATGTTACAGACGAGATGTTACAGATGAGATGTTACAGATGAGATGTTACAGATGAGATGTTACAGACGAGATGTTACAGACGAGATGTTACAGACGAGATGTTACAGACGAGATGTTACAGACGAGATGTTACAGACGAGATGTTACAGACGAGATGTTACAGACGAGATGTGTCAGACGAGATGTTACAGACGAGATGTTTCAGACGAGATGTTACAGACGAGATGTTACAGACGAGATGTTACAGACGAGATGTTACAGACGAGATGTTACATACGAGATGTTACAGACGAGATGTTACAGACGAGATGTTACAGACGAGATGTTACAGACGAGATGTTACAGACGAGATGTTACAGACGAGATGTTACAGACGAGATGTCACAGACGAGATGTTACAGACGAGATGTTACAGACGAGATGTCCCAGACGAGATGTTACAGACGAGATGTTACAGACAAGATGTTACAGACGAGATGTTGCAGACGAGATGTTACAGACGAGATGTTACAGATGAGATGTTACAGATGAGATGTTACAGACGAGATGTTACAGACGAGATGTTACAGACGAGATGTTACAGACGAGATGTTACAGACGAGATGTTACAGACGAGATGTTACAGACGAGATGTGTCAGACGAGATGTTACAGACGAGATGTTAACAGCGAGATGTTACAGACGAGATGTTACAGACGAGATGTTACAGACGAGATGTTACAGACGAGATGTTACAGACGAGATGTTACAGACGAGATGTTACAGACGAGATGTTACAGACGAGATGTTACAGACGAGATGTTACAGACGAGATGTTACAGACGAGATGTTACAGACGAGATGTTACAGACGAGATGTTACAGACGAGATGTTACAGACGAGATGTTACAGACGAGATGTTACAGACGAGCGATGTATTAGATGAGATGTTACAGACGAGATGTTACAGATGAGATGTTACAGACGAGATGTTACAGATGAGATGTGTCAGACGAGATGTTACAGATGAGATGTTACAGACGAGATGTTACAGACGAGATGTTACAGACGAGATGTTACAGACGAGATGTTACAGACGAGATGTTACAGACGAGATGTTACAGACGAGATGTTACAGACGAGATGTTACAGACGAGATGTTACAGACGAGATGTTACAGACGAGATGTTACAGACGAGATGTTACAGACGAGATGTTGCAGACGAGATGTTACAGATGAGATGTTACAGACGAGATGTTACAGACAAGATGTTACAGACGAGATGTTACAGACGAGATGTTAGACAGACGAGATGTTACAGACGAGATGTCACAGACGAGATGTTACAGACGAGATGTTACAGACGAGATGTTACAGACGAGATGTTACAGACGAGATGTTACAGACGAGATGTTACAGACGAGATGTTACAGACGAGATGTTACAGACGAGATGTTACAGACGAGATGTCACAGACGAGATGTTACAGACGAGATGTTACAGACGAGATGTTACAGACAAGATGTTACAGACGAGATGTTACAGACAAGATGTTACAGACGAGATGTTACAGACAAGATGTTACAGACAAGATGTTACAGACGAGATGTTACAGACGAGATGTTACAAATGAGATGTCACAGACGAGATGTTACAGACGAGATGTTACAGACGAGATGTCACAGACGAGATGTCACAGACGAGATGTTACCAGGATCTCCGGTCGCCGGCGTTGAGAGCCTCAGAAGTGCTTGATTAGCAAAGATGGCCGCCCCCTCGCTGATGACTTCTCTCCATCTTAATTAGACGTGGAGGAGCTTCACAGGTTTGATGAGGTCAAAGAGATTCATTTTCCAGCTCAGCGGGAATCTCTTCCACGTCTTCCTTGTATCGACGTCGGGGGATAATCACATCACACCCTTCACCCCCTCAACCCCCCACAACCCCACACACACTCACCCCCGTCTGTCAACTATCTGAACTTCAGCTCTTTGTTGCTCTGAAGTCCTTCTCTGGGTTTAAACTCACCTCCAGTCCTGACTGTGTTTTTAAGAGTTGATACGTATCACAATACAAGGATACCATATATAGTGATATATAGGGATACTGTAGTAAAAAGTATACATGTGTAGTATTGTCCAGTACTCCCACAAAGGTTTTAATCTGAGGCTCAGTTATTGGACGGATGAATGTGCGTGTCTACCCTGTGTAGCTGGGACAGGGTCTCAGAGAAGAACAGCAGTTGTGCGACTCACAGCTGGGAATTGAACCATGAAGTGTGTTTTCTGTTCACAGGTTTGCTCTGAGCTGCTCTCCAAAGGTAATGTGTCACAGCCGGGGTTCCCCAGGGAACCGTCCTCGCCCCTCTCCCCCTCCCCCCGATGCATCAAGTCGTGACTCGTGGAGAGACTTCGAGTCTTCTGGTCTTCTCGGTATCAGAACATTCCACTGAGACACGTTCACACGTCTGTCCAGAAACGATATCTTGACCTTTGACACAGATATTTACTTTCTACACTCGTGGATTTATTTGTCAAAACTATTGATTTTAAGAAGGAAGTTCTGGTGTTTTCGGTCACGACGAGGTCGACACTTTTCACATGTTTGACAGTATTTGATCAACGACTCAAGTTGATGATGTCACTGTTTTGTCATTTATTTAAATGTTAAAACAGCGTAAATAACAAAAATAATAACATAAATACTATATTTTATTCCACAAACAGGGCACACGGTGGTTCGGTGGTTCCATCTCCTCACAGCAAGAAGGTTGTTGGTTCACTTCCAGGTCTGGAGGGACCTTGAACTCGTGACCTTTCTGTGTGTAGTTTGTATGTTCTCTGGTGTTGTGTGGGTTTACTCCGGGCACTCCGGTTTCCTCCCACAGTCCAAGAACATACAGAGGTTTATTAAGAACTTGTCTGTAGGTATGAGTGTGTGAATGCTTGTGTGACGGACAGGCTTTCTGTCCAGGGTGTCCCCTGCCTCTCGCCCGGAGAAGCTGGGATTGACTCCGTAAGGGATTAAGCAGTTTATGAATGAATGAATATTGTTAAAATATTACCAATATTAACATATTTTTGTTTACAATTATTGATGTCGTTCATAATAATATTAATGCATTATTTTTTAAAGTAAAACAAAGCTATATTTATCAAACATTAAAATATAAATGAAATATGTTTTTAAATAAGGGGGGGTTTTAATGTTTAAATATATTATAATAACATAACTGTATTAAAATTATGACAAGACATTAGTTGTGTTTGTTTGTCAAGAGTGTGTTGATACGTATCAGGATACAAGGATATGATATATAGTGATACTGTAGTAACAAGTATATATATGTAGTATTGTCCAGTACTTGACTCTGGTGTTGTGATAGTGTAGTAACAAGTATATATGTGTAGTATTGTCCAGTACTTGACTCTGGTGTTGTGATAGTGTAGTAACACGTATATATGTGTAGTATTGTCCAGTACTTGACTCTGGTGTTGTGATAGTGTAGTAACAAGTATATATGTGTAGTATTGTCCAGTATTTGACTATGGTGTTGTGATAGTGTAGTAACAAGTATATATGTGTAGTATTGTCCAGTACTTGACTCTGATGTTGTGATAGTGTAGTAACAAGTATATATGTGTAGTATTGTCCAGTATTTGACTATGGTGTTGTGATAGTGTAGTAACAAGTATATATGTGTAGTATTGTCCAGTATTTGACTATGGTGTTGTGATAGTGTAGTAACAAGTATATATGTGTAGTATTGTCCAGTACTTGACTCTGGTGTTGTGATAGTGGAGAAACAAATATATATGTGTAGTATTGTCCAGTACTTGACTCTGGTGTTGTGATAGTGGAGTAACAAATATATATGTGTAGTATTGTCCAGTACTTGACTCTGGTGTTGTGATAGTGTAGTAACAAGAATATACTGTATGTGTAGTTTAGTCCAGTACTTGACTCTGGTGTTGTGATAGTGTAGTAACAAGTATATATGTGTAGTATTGTCCAGTACTTGACTCTGTTGTTGTGATAGTGTAGTAAAAAGTATATATGTGTAGTATTGTCCAGTATTTGACTATGGTGTTGTGATAGTGTAGTAACAAGTATATATGTGTAGTATTGTCCAGTAATTGACTGTGTTGTTGTGATAGTGTAGTAAAAAGTATATATGTGTAGTATTGTCCAGTATTTGACTATGGTGTTGTGATAGTGTAGTAACAAGTATATATGTGTAGTATTGTCCAGTACTTGACTCTGGTGTTGTGATAGTGTAGTAAAAAGTATATATGTGTAGTTTAGTCCAGTACTCGACTCTGGTGTTGTGATAGTGTAGTAACAAGGATATATGTGTAGTATGGTCCAGTACTTGACTCTGGTGTTGTGATAGAGTAGTAACAAGTATATATGTGTAGTATTGTCCAGTACTTGACTCTGGTGTTGTGATAGTGTAGTAACAAGTATATATTTGTAGTATTGTCCAGTACTTTACTCTGGTATTGTGATAGTGTAGTAACAAGTATATATTTGTAGTATTGTCCAGTACTTGACTCTGGTGTTGTGATAGTGTAGTAACAAGTATATATTTGTAATATTGTCCAGTACTTGATTCTGGTGTTGTGATAGTGTAGTAACAAGTATATATTTGTAGTTTAGTCCAGTACTTGACTCTGGTGTTGTGATAGTGTAGTAACAAGTACATATTTGTTTTATTGTCCAGTACTTGACTCTGGTGTTGTGATAGTGTAGTAACAAGTATATATGTGTAGTATTGTCGAGTACTTGACTCTGGTGTTGTGATAGTGTAGTAACAAGGATATATGTGTAGTATTGTCCAGTACTTGACTCTGGTGTTTTGATAGTGTAGTAACAAGGATATATGTGTTGTATTGTCCAGTACTTGACTCTGGTGTTGTGATAGTGTAGTAACAAGAATATACTGTATGTGTAGTATTGTCCAGTACTTGACTCTGGTGTTGTGATAGTGTAGTAACAAGTATATATGTGTAGTATTGTCCAGTACTTGACTCTGGTGTTGTGATAGTGTAGTAACAAGGATATATGTGTAGTATTGTCCATTACTTGACTCTAGTGTTGTGATAGTGTAGTAACAAATATATATGTGTAGTATTGTCCAGTACTTGACTCTGGTGTTGTGATAGTGTAGTAACGAGTATATTCAGTTCAGTCATCGTATCCTCTCGTCCTCAGTCGTCAAATCCTCTCGTCCTCAGTCATCATTCTTCCTTAAGCTAAAGAGGACATAACGACTGCTGCCATCTAGAGGCCGGAGGTTTAATTGCGACACAAACATGAACAAATGTGTGATGTTAGTTGTACATTTTAAATACAGATCAATACTTTGATGTTAAACATGGATATCGTGTTATAAAACAAACAGCAATATTTAATTTTTTCTAGCTTAAAACAAGGATTTCCTGTGACGACAAAATAAAAGTTTCTGTCGCAGGTGAGCACAGGTCGACGGGACGCTGTCGCCACGGCAACCGTCGTCTCCTCCAGGATGATAATGACGAAGTTGTTGAGAGACTTTAACGAACGTAATCGTCTCCGTTAGAAGAACAAACACTTGGAGTCTCCACGTAAACAATTAGCATAGCCGCCGCCGCCGAGCCTCCCACCGCCGCCATTAGCGGCGCCGGCGCTCCTGCTCGTCCCGCTGCTTTATGAATCCACAATTAAACTCATTAATGAGTCGTTTGCATAATTAGGAGGAAACGCTCGCAGTGGGAACGAAGTTTGAACTTCTGCGGAGAAACTGTTCACAGGTTCATAACAAACGATGACATCTTGACTCGTTTCTTCCTCCAGTGACAGTTTCAATCATTTTCTAACGTGTTTTGACTTCAGAGCTAAAGTTGTCTTTTAAAAAACATGATTAAAAATATATTAATTAGTAAAAACAACATTAGGCTGAACCTTTAATACTTGATGTGTTTTTTTAGAACTTTTATTTTTATTATTTTTATTCTACCTTCATCAAACATTATTTATTTTAATTTACAAAATTCTTTATTCAGAAGATATTTTTATTTTCATTTCAAATATTCATTGTATTATTTTAAACATTAATGTTATATTTTTAAATTTAAAATCCAAAATATATATTTTTTTATGTTTATATTTAATTATTTTTTAAGCCTTTTTTAATTCCATTATTATTTTTTATCCAAATACTTTTTATTAATTTCAATATAATTTTTCTCACCCAAAGTTTTTAATTAAAAAAAATGTAATTTTTTTTTTTTTTTATAACAATATTCTTTAAGACATTATTTTTACTTTTAATTCCATTTTATTTTTCATTTAAAATCAAATGTTTAAAAAATATAGATATATATTTTATTTATTTTCTCAATTTCCTATTTTTCCCATTTCTCGTCCAAATAACTGATTAATGCAAATGTTTTATTATCTTTTTAAAGTTTAAGTCACTTTTTACTCTTTTCATGTCAATAAATTGTTATTAACTTGATTTATTAAATTACATCATTTTTCAAGAAGTCAAAAAAAATTAAAAAAAATTGGTAAAATATCATGAAGGAAATATATTTATATTTATTTTCATAAATATTTATTCATATAAATCATTAAATCATTCAAATAAGATCATCAAATAAGCAAAGAGTTAAACAAAAAATAAAATAGAATTAAACTTTAATAAATACATGAAAGTATTCAATAAACAACACAAAGTTCCTCAATATTTCATTTCCTTCTGAAAATTATCTAATTGATTGATTGATTGATTGATTGATGAATCGATTAATTGATTGATTGATTGATAAACTTGTATTTCTCCCACATTTATGACAGACAGTTTATAAATATAAACTCACAACAAAAACATGATAATAATAGTAATAAAAAC
>JACEEU010000690.1:1711672-1721672 GCA_016630915.1 Callionymus lyra
CTACACACAAGTGTAACTTTTATACACACTTGAAAACTACACACACACACATATACTATCATGAAATTACAAATGAGACACACAACAAATATGCACACCCAGAGAAACAAACCACTGCACACACAGACACACACACGAGTAGATAGAAACCAACTTATACATACACAACTGCTACACGTTCACACACACTGACCTACACACAAGTGTAACTTTTATGCACACTTGAACACTACACACACACAGACACACACACAAGTAAATAGAAACCAATTTATACGTACACAACTGCTATACTTTCACACACTGACCTACACACAAGTGCAACTTTTATACACACTTGAACACTACACACACACAGACACACACACATTAGATAGAAACCAACTTATACATACACAACTGCTACACTTTCACACACTGACCTACACACAAGTGTAACTTTTATGCACACTTGAACACTACACACACACAAGTAAATAGAAACCAATTTATACATACACAACTGCTATACTTTCACACACTGACCTACACACAAGTGCAACTTTTATACACACTTGAACACTACACACACACACAGACACACACACATTAGATAGAAACCAACTTATACATACACAACTGCTACACTTTCACACACTGACCTACACACAAGTGTAACTTTTATACACACTTGAACACTACACACACACAGACACACACACAAGTATATAGAAACCAACTTATACATACACAACTGCTACACTTTCACACACTGACCTACACACAAGTGTAACTTTTATGCACACTTGAAAACTACACACACACACATATACTATCATGAAATTACAAATGAGACACACAACAAATATGCACACCCAGAGAAACAAACCACTGCACACACAGACACACACACGAGTAGATAGAAACCAACTTATACATACACAACTGCTACACGTTCACACACACTGACCTACACACAAGTGTAACTTTTATGCACACTTGAACACTACACACACATAGACACACACACAAGTAAATAGAAACCAATTTATATGTACACAACTGCTATACTTTCACACACTGACCTACACACAAGTGTAACTTTTATACACACCTAAACACTACACACACACAGACACACACACAAGTAGATAGAAACCAACTTATACGTACACAACTGCTACACTTTCACACACTGACCTACACACAAGTGTAACTTTTATACACACCTAAACACTACACACACACAGACACACACACAAGTAGATAGAAACCAACTTATACGTACACAACTGCTACACTGACCTACACACAAGTGTAACTTTTATACACACTAAAAAACTACACACACATATACTATCATCAAATTACAAATGAGACACACAACACAATTGCTCACCCAGAGAAACAAACCACTGCACACACAGACACACACACGAGTAGATAGAAACCAACTTATACATACACAACTGCTATACTTTCACACACTGACCTACACACAAGTGTAACTTTTATACACACTTGAACACTACACACACACAGACACACACACAAGTATATAGAAACCAACTTATACATACACAACTGCTACACTTTCACACACTGACCTACACACAAGTGTAACTTTTATACACACTTGAACACTACACACACACAGACACACACACATTAGATAGAAACCAACTTATACATGCACAACTGCTACACTTTCACACACTGACCTACACACAAGTGTAACTTTTATACACACTTGAACACTACACACACACAGACACACACACAAGTATATAGAAACCAACTTATACATGCACAACTGCTACACTTTCACACACTGACCTACACACAAGTGTAACTTTTATACACACTTGAAAACTACACACACACACATATACTATCATGAAATTACAAATGAGACACACAACAAATATGCACACCCAGAGAAACAAACCACTGCACACACAGACACACACACGAGTAGATAGAAACCAACTTATACATACACAACTGCTACACGTTCACACACACTGACCTACACACAAGTGTAACTTTTATGCACACTTGAACACTACACACACACAGACACACACACAAGTAAATAGAAACCAATTTATATGTACACAACTGCTATACTTTCACACACTGACCTACACACAAGTGCAACTTTTATACACACTTGAACACTACACACACACAGACACACACACAAGTATATAGAAACCAACTTATACATACACAACTGCTACACTTTCACACACTGACCTACACACAAGTGTAACTTTTATACACACTTGAACACTACACACACACATTAGATAGAAACCAACTTATACATACACAACTGCTACACTTTCACACACTGACCTACACACAAGTGTAACTTTTATACACACTTGAACACTACACACACACAGACACACACACAAGTATATAGAAACCAACTTATACATGCACAACTGCTACACTTTCACACACTGACCTACACACAAGTGTAACTTTTATACACACTTGAACACTACACACACACATTAGATAGAAACCAACTTATACATACACAACTGCTACACTTTCACACAAGTGTAACTTTTATACACACTTGAACACTACACACACACAGACACACACACATTAGATAGAAACCAACTTATACATACACAACTGCTACACTTTCACACACTGACCTACACACAAGTGTAACTTTTATACACACTTAAACACACACACACACTTAGAAGTGGGGCGAGCAGTGCGACACACTGTGCGTGTCGGTGTGAGTCGACGACACGAGGGGGATCAGAGGAGGAAACAGCTTCTCATGCATACCTGATTACCCAGAAGACCCGGGTCTGCGGCGGACCGCTGACCTCCCGCCTCCTCCGTGGATTCACTTCCTGTAATGATTCATTTCACTTCTGGACCATTTTCACTTTGATGAGCAGGAACGTCGGCGCCAAAAAGGAAAAGTGTGTAATTCGGGACTTCGTCGCTGACCCCCCTCCCGCCCCCCCGTCACACGGCAAGTCCTGCGGCAAGACGACAGCGCGCCAACCCCCTCGGCCCCCTTAAACCACCCGGGGTCTTTAGGTCCTGTTAAGCCACGTGTCCTCCAGCCCCGCGCTGACACGGATCTGCGTGTAAAACCCTCAAACTACTGCTCGGACCTGAGAGACCTGGACCCGGAGGACGTGTAGATCTGCAGCATTCAGAGAACATGAAGGACCAGAAGACCCTGAAGGACCAGAAGACCCTGAAGACCCAGACCTACAGAAATACTGACACGCACAACACAACTGCCACACAAACACAATAGATAGATAAAACTTTATTAACATGCAAAGTAAACACACAAAACTTGATTTACTCAAAAACCAAACACAAATTAGATCAGAAGTACACACTAACAAAAGCCAGGGCAGAGAAACACTAGGCTTACACACTGATGACGTTGTGCATCAGCAAGGAGGACACACAATTCAGTCACACACACACAGTATGGAAACACAAATAACTAAATACATACATATACAATCGTGCAAAAACACATAATGGACCCACAACAGAAGCTGGCAGATGCCTAATGCTAAAAACAAACACAAACAAACATGCTTGCGACAATACACACAAAGAAAACACAATAATATTGTGTATACAATTTGACCTACACACACACCCAGCAGATGGATGGATGGATGGATAAATGGATGGATGGATGGATAAATGGATGGATAGATGGATGGATGGATGGATGGATGGATGGATGGATGGATGGATGGATGGATGGATGGATGGATGGATGGATGGATGGATGGATGGATGGATGGATGGATGGATGGATGGATGGATGGATGGATGGATGGATGGATGGATGGATGGATGGATGGATGGATGGATGGATGGATGGATGGATGGATGGATGGATGGATAATTGATGGATAATTGATGGATGGATGGATGGATGGATGGATGGATGGATGGATGGATGGATGGATGGATGGATGGATGGATGGATGGATGGATGGATGGATGGATGGATGGATGGATGGATGGATGGATGGATGGATGGATGGATGGATGGATGGATGGATGGATGGATGGATGGATGGATGGATGGATGGATGGATGGATGGATGGATGGATGGATGGATGGATGGATGGATGGATGGATGGATGGATGGATGGATGGATGGATGGATGGATGGATGGATGGATGGATGGATTGATGGATAATTGATGGATGGATGGATGGATGGATGGATGGATGGATGGATGGATGGATGGATGGATGGATGGATGGATGGATGGATGGATGGATGGATGGATAATTGATGGATAATGGATGGATGGATGGATGGATGGATGGATGGATGGATGGATGGATGGATGGATGGATGGATGGATGGATGGATGGATGGATGGATGGATGGATGGATGGATGGATGGATGGATGGATGGATGGATGGATGGATGGATGGATGGACAACAGGGTTGACTACTAATAAAGAAACACACAGAATACACACAGTAATTCAGTGTTACACACCTGCTTTATTTGCACACAAACTGTTCGAGGACAGAGGAAGTTGTGTGAGTTGTTGTGTAGAGCCGGAACAACACAACTGTAGAGTACTACAATCTTCGTTGGTAGCAGAGGAAGTTGTGTGAGTTGTTGTGTAGAGCCGGAACAACACAACTGTCGAGTACTACAATCTGCGTTTGTAGCAGAGGAAGTTGAGCTTCTGGAGGCAGCTCTGGTGCGTCTCGAGGACTCCGGCCCTCGTGAGGACGGCGCACTCCTTCCCGCCCATGGGACAGTCCGAGGACTGGGGTCGATGTAGACCACCGTTCAGCCACAGCCACTCTCCGGCCATGAAGCGCAGCCCGACCCACACCGACTCCGTGTCCGCCTCCCCGACTCTGGTTTCGGCGACTTCTTTGAACCGTCGGTTGACGAGCAGAGGGAGGTCGTAGAAGTGGTCCGTCAGGGACAGGTCGTGACCCCGGCAGTGGTCCAGAGCATCCTCCCAGTTTTTCTGTTCTCTCACCAAAAACATGTCGTATTTGACGCAGAGATAATCCTTAGTACTACTACAATCTTCTTGCTTAAGCCCATCCGTCTTCACCACTGCACAGTCCTTGTTTGCGTCATCTGGCCAAGATTCCCACAAGCTAGAGGATGAGGAAAGAACCTCTTGGTTCAGCCACTTCCACTGAGAGTTTTCTCTTCTGAGCCCGATCCAACAATCGTCACAGTTACCTATTTGATTAAATTCAGATTCGTTTTTGAAAACGGCCAAACCATCGTACGATTCTTGGCACAAAGTTCGAGCTTTTTGCCAGTTGACATCTTCCGACTTGGGAATGAACTCCTTGGGCAGGTGGGCAGGAAGCACCAGGTGTGGAAGCAGGAGAAGAAGGATCATGGTGGACATCATAGTGCAGGGTCTGGCTGTGTGCGTTGCTGGAGGAGTTGTCGGTTAAATACCTGCTGTGAGGAAGTGTTGTCTCGCCATCCATTCAAATCACTTGCTCTGAAGGACACCTGAAGGTCGGAGTGCTCTCTATTTTCATTTGTGTGTATTTTGACTGTGAGTTGTTTTGTTGTTTAAGCGCCTTGTGACCCTGGTCTGAGAAAGATCTTCACAAATAAAACTTACCCACTTGTAAAAGTACTACAGTGCTGGTGTTTCCTAAGTCTGTACTCAATATTAGACTATACTTTGGTTGTATAAGACCAAATGAGATGTTACATTTCAAGGGATAGTTCACCTGAACCATAAATGCAAACATTACATTCCTTTTTTAAAAACAACATTTTTCTGAACTCATGCAAAAGTGATATAAAATCTTGTTAAATGATTCTAAGTAGTTACTTTGACTTGAGAGTAATGTGTAAGTCCTTGACTCTGGTGTTGTGATAATGTAGTAACAAGTATATATATATGTTTAGTATTGTCCAGTACTTGACTCTGGTGTTGTGATAGTGTAGTAACAAGTATATATGTGTAGTATTGTCCAGTACTTGACTCTGGTGTTGGAGTGTGTAACAAGGATATGTGTAGTATTGTCCAGTACTTGACTCTAGGTGTTGTGATAGTGTAGTAACAAGTATATAGGTGTAGTATTGTCCAGTACTTGACTCTGGTGTTGTGATAGTGTAGTAACAAGTATACATGTGTAGTATTGTCCAGTACTTCACTCTGGTGTTGTGATAGTGTAGTAACAAGTATATATGTGTAGTATTGTCCAGTACTTGACTCTAGGTGTTGTGATAGTGTAGTAACAAGTATATATGTGTAGTATTGTCCAGTACTTGACTCTGGTGTTGTGATAGTGTAGTAACAAGTATATATGTGTAGTATTGTCCAGTACTTGACTCTGGTGTTGTGATAGTGTAGTAACAAGTATATATGTGTAGTATTGTCCAGTACTTGACTCTGGTGTTGTGATAGTGTAGTAACAAGTATATATGTGTAGTATTGTCCAGTACTTGACTCTGGTGTTGTAGTATTTACAGACCACATAACTCTTGACAAAGTCGTAACTGCTTTCATTTGTTTTCAAACCAAAATATGTCCAAACATCAGCTTTAAAAGCTGCTGGACTCACTGTATCCTCTCGTCCTCAGTCATCATTCTTCCTTTAGCTGCTGAGGTCGTAATGACTGCTGCCATCTAGAGGCCAGAAGTTTAATTCCAACACAAAATGAACACTGAACATTTTTATAGTAAATTAAAAATAATAATAATAAACATCATTATTCTGTTTTTCACACACATGAACTATAAACTATTAAAAAGTATGGTAACACAAAAATATCACTTTCATGGAAAAAATGAAATGAAAAGAATGTCAAATACAAATACAGTATTGTGCAAAATAATATTGCGATATATCGTCTTACAGAACATTTGTAAAACCCCTATACTTGACCTTTGACACTAAACATTCTTACTAAGACTAGTTAACTTGTCAACCTGACTTCAGAATACATGTCCAGCTCCGAGGAAAATATTCTCTCTGGCGCCTCCTGGTGGTGAAACATGTCGAATAATGTTGATTATTTTCAGAGTCATCTGTTCCTTTTCCGAGTTATAGACAAAAGTGTTTGTTCATTTTAATGTAGCGACTGGAGCTCAGTTGTCTTCGTCTTCATCTTCATCCAAAAAGACACTTAAAAACACCCAAATACTTTCAAACTGCTCGTCTATATTGTAACGTTTAAAAAGTCTATATTTCAAGATAAGTTGTAGCATTAGTTTAAATAATAGACAGTATAGACTAGTGTGTCTTTTTAGACGACGATGAAGACGAAGACAACTGAGCTCCAGTCGCTACATTAAAATGAACAAACATTTTGGTCTAAAAAGAACAGATTATAATCCAACATTACTCGACAGAGAGTAGAAAACGAAGTTTGTCTGAACCGTCGCTTGAATGACATTTCAAGATGCAAACCACGAGGCGAGCGCGAATCCTCTTCCTGCGTCGCCCTCCATTTGTTTGGCAAATCAGGAGAAGCTCGACTTAACTTCTCCTGCCAGTCAAATGTGATGAACTGAGGCAGGAAGGTCGGTGAAGGTCGTGCGAAGGGAGGGGATCGGAGGAGACTCGTGGTGATTGAAGTCAAGAACCTTGAATTCATTATCTTCTGCTAAAAGGCTTTTGTAGCAGCAAAACACCAGAGTTGCTCTTGTGCTCTTCCCTCCGTCAGAACATCCAGTTGACCAGCATCCAACGAAGAACGTCAATTATTTACTTAGTATTTATATTTATATAGCGCTTTTCTAGACCAGGGTCACAAAGCGCTTAAACAATCAAAACAATATTCAATAAAATATATACTTTAAAGATTAAGATAAAACTGAGACAAACACAAGAGTCTCAGAGAATCAAGGAAAAGCTCAAATCAAAGTGTCTTGAGATGTTTCTTGAAGGAGTCAGTAGATCATCAAACACAGATGTTTCTTGAAGGAGTCAGTAGATCATCAAACACAGATGTTTCTTGAAGGAGTCAGTAGATCATCAAACACAGATGTTTCTTGAAGGAGTCAGTAGATCATCAAACACAGATGTTTCTTGAAGGAGTCAGTAGATCATCAAACACAGATGTTTCTTGAAGGAGTCAGTAGATCATCAAACACAGATGTTTCTTGAAGGAGTCAGTAGATCATCAAACACAGATGTTTCTTGAAGGAGTCAGTAGATCATCAAACACAGATGTTTCTTGAAGGAGTCAGTAGATCATCAAACACAGAGATGTTTCTTGAAGGAGTCAGTAGATCATCAAACACAGATGTTTCTTGAAGGAGTCAGTAGATCATCAAACACAGAATGTTTCTTGAAGGAGTCAGTAGATCATCAAACACAGATGTTTCTTGAAGGAGTCAGTAGATCATCAAACACAGAGATGTTTCTTGAAGGAGTCAGTAGATCATCAAACACAGAGATGTTTCTTGAAGGAGTCAGTAGATCATCAAACACAGATGTTTCTTGAAGGAGTCAGTAGATCATCAAACACAGATGTTTCTTGAAGGAGTCAGTAGATCATCAAACACAGAGATGTTTCTTGAAGGAGTCAGTAGATCATCAAACACAGATGTTTCTTGAAGGAGTCAGTAGATCATCAAACACAGATGTTTCTTGAAGGAGTCAGTAGATCATCAAACACAGATGTTTCTTGAAGGAGTCAGTAGATCATCAAACACAGACGTTTCTTGAAGGAGTCAGTAGATCATCAAACACAGATGTTTCTTGAAGGAGTCAGTAGATCATCAAACACAGATGTTTCTTGAAGGAGTCAGTAGATCATCAAACACAGACGTTTCTTGAAGGAGTCAGTAGATCATCAAACACAGATGTTTCTTGAAGGAGTCAGTAGATCATCAAACACAGATGTTTCTTGAAGGAGTCAGTAGATCATCAAACACAGATGTTTCTTGAAGGAGTCAGTAGATCATCAAACACAGATGTTTCTTGAAGGAGTCAGTAGATCATCAAACACAGATGTTTCTTGAAGGAGTCAGTAGATCATCAAACACAGATGTTTCTTGAAGGAGTCAGTAGATCATCAAACACAGATGTTTCTTGAAGGAGTCAGTAGATCATCAAACACAGAGATGGTTCCAAAGCTTAGGAGCAACAGTCTGGAAGGATTTCTCTCCTCTGGTCCTGAAGTTCAGGAACCATCAGTAGATTCTGATCCACAGAACTCAGAGCCCGAGCTGGGGTGTAAGTCTGGATCAGATCACTGATGGAAGGTCTGACCATGAATAGATCTGAAAGTAAGAACCAGAATTTTAAATTGATCCTGAAAGAAACTGCACCAGTGAAAGTTTGAAGGAGAAATTAGTTCTTCTACTAGAGCAGCCAGTGAAGAGTTTGAAGGAGAAATGTGAGTTCTTCTACTAGAGCAGGGAACTTATCAACCTCAATGATCATCTCAACTACTTGAACCCTTCCTTACCTCCGACCTACAGACCACATGACTCTTGACGAAGTTGTAACTGCTTTAATTTGTTTTCAAACCAAAATATGTCCAAACATCAACTTTAAAAGCTGCTGGACTCACTGTATCCTCTCGTCCTCAGTCAACGCCAGGACTTCATTGTTCCTTCACCTGTGGAGGACGTAATGACTCCTGCCATCTAGAGGCCGGAAGTTTAATTGCAACACAAAAATGAACAAACACTGAACATTTTTATCGCAAGTTAAAAATAAAAAAATAATAATTTAAAAATAATTCTTCTGTTTTTCACACACATGAACTATAAACTATTAAAAAGTATGGTAACACAAAAATATCACTTTAATGGAAAAAATGAAAGAAAAGAATGTCAAATACAAATACAGTCTCTTGCAAATAATATTGCGATTTATCGTCTCACAGATCATTTGTAAATCCCTACACTTGACCTTTGACACTGAACGTTCTTACTAAGACTAGTTAACTCTACTTCAGAAAACATGTCCAACTTCGATGAAAATGTTCTCTCTGGCGCCTCCTGGTGGTGAAACATGAACGGCA
>JACEEU010000690.1:1726672-1739172 GCA_016630915.1 Callionymus lyra
TTTGTGTTTCCTATTAGAGGTCAAAGAAAAACATGTTTGTTGTTAGGTTTATATCATAGGATTAGAGTTGTTATTATCCATTACTCACCAAGGTCTGTGATGACACTGCCATGCTTCTGGACCGTATGTTCTAGGCCCTTAAGGGTATCATTGATGGAGCTGAAGGTCAGGATCACCTCTGACACTTCGCCCTGCAGGGTCTTCAGCTGGTTGTTGCTGATGGAGCCTCCTATCACACTGTGGCCGTCAAGAGGCTTCTCTGCATCCAGTCCATGACCACTCACACCAGAGCCACCAGAACCACTTGATCCATGTGATCCACTGGAGCCACTTGAGCCACCAGAAACACCACCTGAGAAGGAAAGGACACATGTTTTAGTTTCTAGAGGGTTTTTTTGGAAGGACCCAATCGGCCCTTAACTCTATGTTCCAAAGACCAGCAGGAAACTTCATAAGCCTCAAAGAGTTTTCATAGTCAAATATTTACACGTCCAATTCCTCCTCTCTATATCTTTATAAGGCCCAGTTATTGTCTTGCTGTACAACTGAAAAACCTTAAACTAGTATAAATGAAACTCTCATCTTCTCACATTGGCTGGTGCACCTCCTCACTTCGTCGCGCAGGAGTCGGACCTCGTTCTGCAATTGGGTGCATAACTGCGGATCCACCGAGTCCACCCGGGTCTGAAGTCTGTTGATTTGCACGCTGAGGCGCCCCAGTACATCCTTGGAGTCATTCCTGAACCTGTACAATTCAGACTCCACTTTCCTGCACAGCTCACAGTCGTGGCCCAGCATCTCCACTTCCGTCACAATTCGGTTGAAGTTTTCGCCGTGGTCACCAGTGAAATCCTTGATTTTGCGGATGTCTTGACTGAGATCCACCACCTGTGTATGAACAATATATAACAACATCACTCTGACCCTTGTATCAAATGGTTTCAAAGTAGAACACTCAACATCATGGGGGTACGTTTGATGTCATAGATCACCTTGTCATACAGTGAGTCTCCAGACACCGACAGGTCTTTTAGTTGAGTGTTAAAGTGACGGATACGGTCCTCGTTGGCAACAACCCTCCAAGCAAGGGACTTCTCTGTTGTGTTTTTTCTTTCAACAGCTGGACCTGGAAGCCCTGCCCGACCTCCATCTCCATCTCCATCCAACCACCCACCTCCACCCCCGCCAGTACCTTCTCGTCCACCACTTTGTCCACCTTGTCCTCCCATACCACCAGTTCCTCTTCCTCCATCTGTTCCCCATTGTCCTTCTCCTTCCCCTCGTCCACCATGCCCTCCAGTTCCTCCACCCGTTCCACCACCTCCTCTTCCTCCTCCTCCACCCCACTGTCCTCCACCATCCCCACCAGTTCCTCCACCCCTTCCACCATCTCCTCTTCCACCTCCTCCACCCCATTGTCCTCCACCATCTCCTTTTCCTCCATCTCCTGTGACACCGTCTCCTCTTCCTCCTCCTCCTACCCATCGTACACCATCTCCACCACTGGCTCTTTCTTCACAGTGACACTCGTTTAACTTCCGTCTGAGAATGGAAGTGGAGTTCTCCAGGTCTAACAATGTCTTTTCCTTGTCAGTCACACGGTCCTTCACCAGGCCAATGTCGAGCTCTACATCTGAGATCCGGAAGGCCTGGTCATCGAAGCGGTCCAGGAACACTGTTTTCAGGTCTCCAAGTTCTCTATGGAAGTAGTCCTTCACATTCTTTTCAAGATGCGAGCAGGTCTGCTCGGTCTGCTCGGTCTGCTCTATGCTATTGTTGACACGTAGCTCCAGCTCCTTCAGTCTATGGTCCAAATGATCTTCAGTTTGCCATGGGCCCCCTCCAGTACCCCCATTAAACCCGCCGCTCCCACTGCTGCCACCTCGCCCATGAAGCTCCTGGTCCAGACGGTTCTGTAGGATATCAAAGTTCTCAGAGGCAGAGCTGATCTTCCTTTCAGTGTCTGTGACACGTTTTTGGAGGTCGCTTATTGTGTTACAGCAGTCTTTGGATTGCGCAGAATCTCGCCTAAGTCCATCCAGACTTTGCCGGTATCGAACATCCATGGCACTCAGCTGCTTCTCCAATGCTATGATCCTCTCACGATCCAACTGCTGCTGCTGACGCAGGTCCTCCACACCGCCCTGAGGAACAACCCCAGAGTCTCAGTATAATCTCAATTGGATGACATCAGATGTCCAAAGCTGGGACCTCTACCTGGCAGGAGGAGCAAGACAAAGACACCCGGCGTTCCAGCTCCCTCAGGATCTCCTCCTTTATTGAGGTCAGGCTCCCTCCACTCACACCACCTCCAGTGGCACCTCCATCCAGTTCGTTGGCTTTGCCATTGACAAGATGGTTGTTGATGCTTACAAGCGTTTTATCATGAGCCTAAAGGATGATAGAGCAGTCAATAAATATCATGAGACCACAAGACCCGCTTCAGATGACCAGGGTTTCACCTGAGTCCGGTTGTCCAGCTGGTCCAGTTTGGTCTGTATACTGTGGATGGTCTCTTTGATCTCGGGTTGTGCTGCATCAGCAGGGTTCCTCCCACCAGTGGCGGTCACACCGCTGCCAGAACTACCGTTTAACCCGGGACGGCCCCCCTCGCCCTGGAAGCGCTCACCCATAGAGTTCAATGTGGATTGTAGGTTGATGAGGTTCTGAGTGAGGGATTGGATCTTCTCCTCCATCTGCCTCATCTTCTCGTTATCACCGCGTCCTGGAAGATGTTAAAGCTCCAATCAGTGAAACCAAAGCAGTCATGTGACGAGTGAGGAACGTCAAAAATGTTATTAGTAAGAATTCCAAAGGCTTCTAATCAAGAGTGGAGAGTGAAGTCTCTAGATAAGATTTTAAAAAAGACTTTTCTCACCTACGTGTCCAGAGCCTCCAGAACTCGATCCGCCTCCTCCTCCGTGTCCAAAACTTGAACCACTGCCACCACCATGACCATTGTTGGTCCCGAATCCTCCTCCATTCCCAGAAGTCGTCCCACTACCTCCCCCATTTCCGAAACTTGACCCACTACTGCCTCCGTGTCCGAGATTCGTCCCCACTCCTCCGTGTCCAGTCCCCACTCCAACCACGTGACCGATGCTACAGTCCGCGCCACTGTAACCATGGCAACACTTCCAGTCCATCTCCGTCACCATCTTGTAGGCCACTTTGTATCTGGGTCTCATGTAGGTCCGGTAACTGCAAAGATCAGAAAGGGCGATCAGAGGGAACCGGAGAAAGCTCCAGCAGCAGCTGAATTTGATTTAAAGCTGCTGCTGGAAGAACCGAGGCAATGATGTCATGTCATGTGGCTCTGTGTTTTGGAACAACGCTGTGTCGGTCCAGTGGAGGTAGCCGAGGTCTGAAACTCCTCGGGCAGATGTGACCAGATAAGCTCTGAGTCGCTGCAGCAGGAAACTGCGTGAACGAGGAGCAGATCGTCTCCATGTGTGACCTCTGCAGGAACATCTGCCCGAGACATCACACAGCAGGAAAGTCCATCAGGTGGTGCTGTGGAGCAGTTCAGACAGGATCACCTAAACCCACCGCTTCTGAGCGTAGAGACTAAAAAGGAAGCAGCGACAGCTGATGACAGTAGGAGGGACGGAAAGAGAACGGAGGGATGACAGAATGGAGGGTGTCGGAGAGAGACGTGATGATTTCTCAGAAGATGGTTTACATTTCTGGAGTCCATTTACCCTTCAGCCGACCGGCTCCAAAAACAACCTGACAGAAGAAGAATGAGCAGCAGAGCTGGTCCAAGAGGCTGGAGTGAAAAATCTCATCTATTTTGGTTCTTTACAGCTCAACTTTACTCTGGAACCTCGTGAAGAAACATCAACACTCTTCATCTACAGTTGTGCTTCTACACTTATTAGATATCAAAACAAGTGTGTGTGGCCTTCCTTGACTTGTGTTTATATGTGTTCAGGTTGTGTACTCACGCGACCACACGCCCGCACTGTCCACTGCCCCAGGTACAAGGGTGATAGTCCGGCTTCACGTATGTCTCCACGCCATCCTCCACCACGCAGCTCACCCTCTTGGTCACCACAAACGCACACCAGTTCCTAAAAATACACACACACATTGAAGTGCTAGGTGACAACTCTACAATGAATTTTGACATTGTAGTACACAATTTTTTACTTTGTAGAATTTTTCTTTTGCCTTATGAACCAGTTTCTGTTCATCCAGGTCACAATTTTTGTTGTCGGACACAGTATTTGTTGTTGTACGATGCAGGTTTTGTTGATTTAGAACACAAGGTTGAAGTGGTAGGACAGTATTTTTTTAATTGTAAGACACAATTTTAGTTCGGTATTGGACAATAATTGGTTGTAGGACGCATTTTTGTTGTTGTAGGACGCCTTTTGTTGTTGTAGGACGCATTTTTGTTGTTGTAGGAAACAGTTTTGTTGTTGTAGGACACAGTTTTGTTGCTGTAGGAAACAGCTTTGTTGTTGTAGGACACAGTTTTGTTGTTGTAGGACGCAGTTTTGTTGTTGTAGGACGCAGTTTTGTTGTTGTAGGAAACAGTTTTGTTGTCATAGGAAACAGTTTTGTTGTTGTAGGACACAGTTTTGTTGTTGTAGGAAGCAGTTTTGTTGTTGTAGGAAACAGTTTTGTTGTTGTAGGACACAGTTTTGTTGTTGTAGGACGCAGTTTTGTTGTTGTAGGAAACAGTTTTGTTGTCATAGGAAACAGTTTTGTTGTTGTAGGACGCAGTTTTGTTGTTGTAGGACGCAGTTTTGTTGTAGTAGGAAACAGTTTTGTTGTCATAGGAAACAGTTTTGTTGTTGTAGGAAACAGTTTTGTTGTTGTAGGACGCAGTTTTGTTGTTGTAGGACGCAGTTTTGTTGTAGTAGGAAACAGTTTTGTTGTCATAGGAAACAGTTTTTTTGTTGTAGGAAACAGTTTTATTGTTTTAGGAAACAGTTTTGTTGTTGTAAGAAACAGTTTTGTTGTTGTAGGAAACAGTTTTATTGTTTTAGGAAACAGTTTTGTTGTTGTATGGAACAGTTTTGTTGTTGTAGGAAACAGTTTTGTTGTTGTAGGAAACAGTTTTGTTATTGTAGGAAACAGTTTTGTTGTTGTAAGAAACAGTTTTGTTGTTGTAGGAAACAGTTTTGTTGTTGTAGGAAACAGTTTTGTTGTCGTATGAAACAGTTTTGTTGCCGTAGGAAACAGTTTTGTTGTTGTAGGAAACAGTTTTGTTATTGTAGGAAACAGTTTTGTTGTTGTAGGAAACAGTTTTGTTGTCGTATGAAACAGTTTTTTTGTCGTAGGAAACAGTTCTACGTCATTTGGTGCTCCGCCCTCTAACCGCAACGCTATTGGTTTATCCTCGAGGCCCCGCCCCGTCTCTGAGAAAGCTTAATGAATTCGCCATCCAGCTGGATGCAGTCCACTTCCTATAAAGGCGGGAAACACCCGCCGCACTTCCTCCAACTGAAAAACTCAGCGAGAAAGGCAGCTGCTGGACGACAAGGTTAGAGGGCGGAGCACCAATTCATAGAACCTGAGATTATGATGATAACTCAGGGGTTCTACGTCATTTGGTGCTCCGCCCTCTAACTGCTTTACTATTGATCTTCATTGCCTCGAGGATAAACCAATAGCGAAGCGGTTAGAGGGTTTCGCACCAATACGTAGAACCTGAGATTATGATGATAACTCAGGGGTTTTGTTGTTGTAAGAAACAGTTTTGTTGCTGTAGGATGCAGTTTTGTTGTTGTAGGAGGCAGTTTTGTTGTTGTAGGAGGCAGTTTTGTTGTTGTAGGAGGCAGTTTTGTTGTTGTAGGTTGCAGTTTTGTTGTTGTAGGATGCAGTTTTGTTGTTGTAGGTTGCAGTTTTGTTGTTGTAGGAGGCAGTTTTGTTGTTGTAGGTTGCAGTTTTGTTGTTGTAGGAGGCAGTTTTGTTGTTGTAGGTTGGAGTTTTGTTGTTGTAGGAGGCAGTTTTGTTGTTGTAGGAGGCAGTTTTGTTGTTGTAGGATGCAGTTTTGTTGTTGTAGGAGGCAGTTTTGTTGTTGTAGGTTGCAGTTTTGTTGTTGTAGGAGGCAGTTTTGTTGTTGTAGGATGCAGTTTTGTTGTTGTAGGATGCAGTTTTGTTGTTGTAGGATGCAGTTTTGTTGTCGTAGGAAACAGTTTTGTTGTTGTCACTGCAGCACCACAGTGACAAATGTTACGATGAGGATAGATTTTCAATAGAGTACAACAGTTGATGAAATGAACCCTGGATCAGTGGAAATACTATAAATACTATCACGCGTGTGTTTGTTCTCATGATCCTTGGCTTCTTTCTTCAGGTGAAAACTGGGTGAAAACAAAGCGGTGTTTTCGGGGCGCGGCTGTTTTGAGTTAATTACAGCGCGAGAGTAACGATCACTGTTGAGTGAGAGCAGTTCTTGCTTCAGCCTCACGAGGTTTCAATTCCTCGAAGATACTCGGAATATCTCTTTGTTTCAGTCACATGCTGATGACATCATCAGCGGCGAAGAATGCAGCTCTGTGTCGCCGCAGCAGCTGATGATGCCGGCGCTAATTTCATTATGGGATGTTTTCTCGTCGCCATGGAAACTCTCGGAAGACGACCAGAGGCGGGACAACATGACGGAGACGAAACTTTAATAAAAGTGACTTTCGTTTTCTATTTAATTACACGAATGTAAAGATAATAATAGTATTTTATTTGACAAGTATTATAACTTTTTTTTCTTTAGGTCTTTTTATTTTCAAAGTAATTTTTTAATCATAATTTAAAACTTTTACAGTAAAACTTCATATATTAGCAACATTTCATATAATTTACTATTCTTTTTTTATTCTTAAAATAACTTGATTGTTCATTGTGGAGAGAAATTATGTGAAAATTATTAATGAGGTAAACATTGTTTTTTATGTGTTTGATTTATTTTGAACATTTTCAATTAACTTTTAAAAATAAAGAATCTAACTTGAAATCTAAAAATTAAAGCTACATACAGTAGTTAGATTGTTTAAAAATTAAATGAAATACGTTAATATAAATCTATATTTTTACATTAAAAAACTAAATTAATGTATATATTTAAATAGTATTACTTTGACAGGATTCAGAAGATATTTCAGTGACTGTGTAGAGAATACTTTGGAGTGAGACGTGAAGACCAGACGGGTTGGATTGATCCAGATGTCTCACGTCTGCTGCACCTTCATTCCTCCACATCGCCGGATAACTGGAACCAGGTGAGCCAACCAAAACAACTTCCTGCTGCTGGAGCCGCTACTGTGAGGAGGTCTTTAACCCCTTCACTTCCTGTCTACACTCATATAACTCTGTCACTTCCTGTCTACACTCACATAACCCCTTCACTTCCTGTCTACACTCACATAACCCCTTCACTTCCTGTCTACACTCACATAACCCCTTCACTTCCTGTCTACACTCACATAACCCTCTTCACTTCCTGTCTACACTCACATAACTCTGTCACTTCCTGTCTACACTCACATAACTCTGTCACTTCCTGTCTAACTCACATAACCCTTCACTTCCTGTCTACACTCACATAACTCTTTCACTTCCTGTCTACACTCACATAACTCTGTCACTTCCTGTCTACACTCACATAACTCTGTCACTTCCTGTCTACACTCACATAACCCCTTCACTTCCTGTCTACACTCACATAACTCTGTCACTTCCTGTCTACACTCACATAACTCTGTCACTTCCTGTCTACACTCACATAACTCTGTCACTTCCTGTCTACACTCACATAACTCTGTCACTTCCTGTCTACACTCACATAACCCTGTCACTTCCTGTCTACACTCACATAACTCTGTCACTTCCTGTCTACACTCACATAACCCCTTCACTTCCTGTCTACACTCACATAACCCCTTCACTTCCTGTCTACACTCACATAACTCTGTCACTTCCTGTCTACACTCACATAACTCTGTCACTTCCTGTCTACACTCACATAACCCCTTCACTTCCTGTCTACACTCACATAACTCTGTCACTTCCTGTCTACACTCACATAACTCCGTCACTTCGTGTCTACACTCACATAACTCTGTCACTTCCTGTCTACACTCACATAACTCTGTCACTTCCTGTCTACACTCACATAACTCTGTCACTTCCTGTCAACTCTAACATAACTATGTCACTTCCTGTCTACACTAACATAACTCTGTCAGTTCCTGTCTACACTCACATAACTATGTCACTTCCTGTCTACACTCATATAACCCCTTCACTTCCTGTCTACACTCATATAACTCTGTCACTTCCTGTCTACACTCACATAACCCCTTCACTTCCTGTCTACACTCACATAACCCCTTCACTTCCTGTCTACACTCACATAACTCTGTCACTTCCTGTCTACACTCACATAACCCCTTCACTTCCTGTCTACACTCACATAACCCCTTCACTTCCTGTCTACACTCACATAACCCCTTCACTTCCTGTCTACACTCACATAACTCTGTCACTTCCTGTCTACACTCACATAACTCTGTCACTTCCTGTCTACACTCACATAACCCCTTCACTTCCTGTCTACACTCACATAACCCCTTCACTTCCTGTCTACACTCACATAACCCCTTCACTTCCTGTCTACACTCACATAACTCTGTCACTTCCTGTCTACACTCACATAACCCCTTCACTTCCTGTCTACACTCACATAACTCTGTCACTTCCTGTCTACACTCACATAACTCTGTCACTTCCTGTCTACACTCACATAACCCCTTCACTTCCTGTCTACACTCACATAACTCTGTCACTTCCTGTCTACACTCACATAACTCTGTCACTTCCTGTCTACACTCACATAACTCTGTCACTTCCTGTCTACACTCACATAACTCTGTCACTTCCTGTCTACACTCACATAACTCTGTCACTTCCTGTCTACACTCACATAACTCTGTCACTTCCTGTCTACACTCACATAACCCCTTCACTTCCTGTCTACACTCACATAACTCCCTGTCACTTCATGTCTACACTCCACATAACTCTGTCACTTCCTGTCTACACTCACATAACTCTGTCACTTCCTGTCTACACTCACATAACTCTGTCACTTCCTGTCTACACTCACATAACTCTGTCACTTCCTGTCTACACTCACATAACTCTGTCACTTCCTGTCTACACTCACATAACTCTGTCACTTCCTGTCTACACTCACATAACTCTGTCACTTCCTGTCTACACTCACATAACTCTGTCACTTCCTGTCAACTCTAACATAACTATGTCACTTCCTGTCTACACTAACATAACTCTGTCAGTTCCTGTCTACACTCACATAACTCTGTCACTTCCTGTCTACACTCATATAACTCTGTCACTTCCTGTCTACACTCACATAACTCTGTCACTTCCTGTCTACACTCACATAACTCTGTCACTTCCTGTCAACTCTAACATAACTATGTCACTTCCTGTCTACACTCACATAACTCTGTCACTTCCTGTCTACACTCACATAACTCTGTCACTTCCTGTCTACACTCACATAACTATGTCACTTCCTGTCTACACTTACATAACAATGTCACTTCCTGTCTACGCTAAAATAACTCTGTCACTTCCTGTCTATACTCACATAACTATGTCACTTCCTGTCTACACTCACTTACTCTGTCACTTCCTGTCTACACTCACTTACTCTGTCACTTCCTGTCTACAATCACATAACTATGTCACTTCCTGTCTGCACTCACTTACTCTGTCACTTCCTGTCTACGCAAACATAACTATATCACGTCCTGTCTATTCAAACATAACTATGTCACTTCCTGTCTACACTCACATAACTATTTCACTTCCTGTCCATGTTCATATAATTCTGTCACTTCCTGTCTACACTTACATAACTATGTCACTTCCTGTCTATGCTAACATAACTCTTTCACTTCTTGTACACTCACATAACTCTGTAACTCTGTCACATAAGTCTGTCACTTCCTATTCACCCTCACATAACCTCTCATTATTGATCACCCTGTCACTCACAAGTTCATCCTCCTCTCATTATTGATCACCCCGTCACTCACAAGTTCATCCTCCTCTCATTATTGATCACCCCGTCACTCACAGTTCATCCTCTCATTATTGATCACCCTGTCACTCACAGTTCATCCTCTCATTATTGATCACCCTGTCACGCACAAGTTCATCCTTTCATTATTGATCACCCTGTCACTCACGAGTTCATCCTCCTCTCATTATTGATCACCCTGTCACTCACAGTTCATCCTCTCATTATTGATCACCCTGTCACTCACAAGTTCATCCTCCTCTCATTATTGATCACCCTGTCACTCACAGTTCATCCTCTCATTATTGATCACCCTGTCACTCACGAGTTCATCCTCCTCTCATTATTGATCACCCTGTCACTCACAGTTCATCCTCTCATTATTGATCACCCTATCACGCACGAGTTCATCCTCCTCTCATTATTGATCACCCTGTCACTCACAGTTCATCCTCTCATTATTGATCACCCTGTCACTCACAGTTCTTCCTCTCATTATTGATCACCCTGTCACTCACAGTTCATCCTCTCATTATTGATCACCCTGTCACTCACAAGTTCGTCCTCCTCTCATTATTGATCACCCTGTCACTCACAGTTCATCCTCTCATTATTGATCACCCTGTCACGCACAAGTTCATCCTTTCATTATTGATCACCCTGTCACTCACGAGTTCATCCTCCTCTCATTATTGATCACCCTGTCACTCACGAGTTCATCCTCCTCTCATTATTGATCACCCTGTCACTCACAGTTCATCCTCTCATTATTGATCACCCTGTCACTCACAGTTCATCCTCTCATTATTGATCACCCTGTCACTCACAAGTTCATCCTCCTCTCATTATTGATCACCCTGTCACTCACAGTTCATCCTCTCATTATTGATCACCCTGTCACTCACAGTTCTTCCTCTCATTATTGATCACCCTGTCACTCACAGTTCATCCTCTCATTATTGATCACCCTGTCACTCACAGTTCATCCTCTCATTATTGATCACCCTGTCACTCACAAGTTCGTCCTCCTCTCATTATTGATCACCCTGTCACTCACAGTTCATCCTCTCATTATTGATCACCCTGTCACGCACAAGTTCATCCTTTCATTATTGATCACCCTGTCACTCACGAGTTCATCCTCCTCTCATTATTGATCACCCTGTCACTCACGAGTTCATCCTCCTCTCATTATTGATCACCCTGTCACTCACAGTTCATCCTCTCATTATTGATCACCCTGTCACTCACAGTTCATCCTCTCATTATTGATCACCCTGTCACTCACAAGTTCATCCTCCTCTCATTATTGATCACCCTGTCACTCACAGTTCATCCTCTCATTATTGATCACCCTGTCACTCACAAGTTCATCCTCCTCTCATTATTGATCACCCTGTCACTCACGAGTTCATCCTCTCATTATTGATCACCCTGTCACTCACAAGTTCATCCTCTCATTATTGATCACCCTGTCACTCACAGTTCATCCTCTCATTATTGATCACCCTGTCACTCACAAGTTTATCCTCTCATTATTGATCACCCTGTCACTCACAGTTCATCCTCTCATTATTGATCACCCTGTCACTCACAAGTTCATCCTCCTCTCATTATTGATCACCCTGTCACTCACGAGTTCATCCTCCTCTCATTATTGATCACCCTGTCACTCACGAGTTCATCCTCTCATTATTGATCACCCTGTCACTCACAGTTCATCCTCTCAATATTGATCACCCTGTCACTCACGAGTTCATCCTTTCATTATTGATCACCCTGTCACTCACGAGTTTATCCTCTCATTATTGATCACCCTGTCACTCACAGTTCATCCTCTCATTATTGATCACCCTGTCACTCACAGTTCATCCTCTCATTATTGATCACCCTGTCACTCACAGTTCATCCTTTCACCAACACCTTCTTCTAATCCTTCGTTTCTCTCATCACGTCACTTCCACTGAACTCAACTCCTCAACATTCCCAGAACCTCCCCGCACACGTGACTATCGATCAGCAGTGACGTCATCACCGCGCCACAAGTGAGTAATCGGGTGTTTGTCTATAAGCCTGCGATGACGTCACGGGGCTCCCCCTGCCAAAGGGTGGGGGCCCCCCGGTTACCAGGGCGACCCCCGGAGAATCATCCTCAGCACCTGGACGACAGGACGTCCCGCTCTGACGTCACCCGAGTGATAGCCCGCGTGCGCCGCCTCACCTGTGTCTGCTGGCCGCGCGTGCGCCGTGCGCGTTCCCGTTGGTGTATAGACTGTAGGTGGAGGGTCTCAGCGGGTACGCGCTCTTGGCGTGCCCGCTGCCGAAGAGCGCGACCATCATCACCATCATCATCATCATCATCATCATCACAGTGACGCCATCGATCCTCAGGTGTCGATATCGATCAACGAAGATGGCGGGAAAAAACCAGCATCTTCTC
>JACEEU010000690.1:1746672-1754172 GCA_016630915.1 Callionymus lyra
TTGAAAGAACAACATGTTCAATGTCAGCGAAGAAAGACACGAAAAAACGTAAAGATTTGTAAAGATAAAAAAAGTGAGAGAAAATAATCAGTAAAAGGAAAATATTTATATCAGAAATAAAAAGCGTGAAAAAAGATTTCATGGCAGAGATTATTATCGTCCGTCCTCACATGATCGCTCGTAACACCTGCACACATTTTCATTATTTTCATCACTGTTATTATTCATCGTCCCAGCTGCTCGGGGGAGGAGGCTCCGCCCACTTCTGCTCCGGGGTTCGATTTCTTTCGCTGGATTGTTTTCCGAGAGCGGAACCTGCGACTCTGTAATTTGATGGAGATGAAGTCCGGACCTGCCCCGTGGCACCCGCCCACCTCCGCCCCCCGTGGACACACACACGACAGTGACGTGAACCTACCTGCCTGGAGAGAAAGTGTGTGTGATTGTATCTGTGTGTGTGTGTGTGTGTGTGTGTGTGTGGTCTACCTGCAGGCTACACCTGTGACTGCCCCCTGCTGGTCTCAGGTTTGACCCATTCATCGTCACCTCCGGCGCCCCCTGTGGGCCTAATTAGTTGCTCATTTTTTCAAGTCGTAAAAAGCTTTAGGTGGATGTTCGGAGCCAGGGTCACAAGTCACCAGAGGCTCGTGAGCCTGATAAAGAAAACCAAGTGTTTGTAAAAGTTTTATGTCGACGCAGCTGCAGGCTCAGACACAAGTGTGTGTTCTGTGAACAACACACACACAACACTGAATACACAACCACTTTCAACAACACACAACTTAATTCAAACTCAACAACTACACAACAACATGTACTCTGTGTAGTTCGACTAATAACTACACAAAACCAGCTCACGATTTGAGCTGCAATTAACTTTATTTTAGCTAAAAGCTAAAGCTAACATAAATAATTGTCAAGAACAATTATTATTGTCACACACACACTAATAAAATGAAGCACTGTGACAACACATACCTCTGCCAAGGACCTGATATGGCATGAAAAACACAAATGAACAAACACGACACAAACACGCTATGGTCGTAATAACAACAATTAATACAACAATAAAAAAGACAATTAAGTGAGGAGGCTAATAATGTAGCTTATGATGAAAATTGCAATTGAGCTGTTACTGTAGCTAATAATGGAGCTAATCCATTAGCTAAGATTGTAAACAACGTAGCAAATACATTTGCCAATAACGTATTTTATAATAGAATAGAATAGAATAGAAAAGCTTTATTCATCCAGAGGGGAAACACACTTTCACAACAGCGCAGTTGAAAAAAATAAAGTGCAAGGAAAAAAGAAATAATAAAAGAGATAATACAAAATAAAAACGATCTTAAGAATATACAAATTATTTACAAAATTAGAAATTTGACACTATTAACAAAATAAAATAGAATAAAAATAAAATAAAATAGAAATAAAAAACGGAAAAAAATAAAATAAAAAGCACACGAGAAGAAAAACACACTACGGATTAGCATCAGGATATTTAAAGTAGAGAGTTAAATATCCTGACACCAGTTGGGATGAAGGACCTTCTATAACGCTCCGTCCTACACTGGGGGTGCCTGAGCCACTGAAGGAGCTGCTCCTCCACGGTCAGGTGCAGTGGGTGAAGAGCGTTGTCCCTGATGGAGGAGAGTCTGGAGAGTGTCCTCCTCTCTCCCACCTCCTCCACCGAGTCCAGCGAGCGGTCCAGGACAGAGCCGGCCCTCGTGACCAGCCTGTTCAGTCTCTTCCTGTCCCGGTCCGTGCTGCCTGCTCCCCAGCAGACCACAGCGTAGTGGATAGCAGAGGCTACCACGGAGTCATAAAAGGTCCTTAAAAGTGGTCTGCACACTCCGAAGGACCTCAGTCTCCCCAGGAGGTGGAGGCGACTTCGGCCCTTCTTATACACGGCGTTGATGTGTGTGGACCAGTTCAGTTTATTGTTGAGGTGAACACCCAGGTATTTGAAGCTGTCCACCAGCTCAATGTCCGAGCCCTGGATGCTCACCGGTTGATGTGGTGGAGACTTTTTCCTGAAGTCAATCACCATCTCCCTTGTCTTACCGGTGTTTAAGCAAAGGTAGTTGCTCTCACACCAGTCAACAAAGTCCTTGATGACTGACCTGTACTCCAGCTCACCCCCCCCAGACACGCAGCCCACAATGGCCGAGTCGACGGAAAACTTCTGGAGGTGACAGCTGCTGGAGTCATAGGTAAAGTCCGCCGTGTAGAGGGAAAAAAGGAAAGGTGACAGCACTGTCCCTTGAGGCACCCCGGTGCTGCAGATGGTCACCTCAGACCTGCAGTCCTGCAGCCTCACATACTGCGGCCTGTTGGTGAGGTAGTCCATCGTCCATGCTGCCAGCTGTGTCCCAACTCCTGCGTCCTCCATCTTCTTCCTTAGCAGCGCCGGCTGGATGGTGTTGAAAGCACTTGAGAAGTCAAAAAACATGACTCTCACAGTGCTACCGGCGGCTTCCAGATGAGTCAGTGCCCGGTGCTGCAGGTAGATGACGGCGTCGTCCACCCCCATCTTTGGCCTGTAGGCGAACTGCAGCGGATCCAACGCAGAGCTCACCGTCGTGCGTAGCTCGCGGAGTACCAGCCTCTCCAAGGTCTTCATCAGATGGGAGGTCAGGGCGACTGGTCTGAAGTGGCCCGGCTCCTTCGCGTGCACCGCCTTGGGAACCGGAACCACACAGGAGGTCTTCCACTGGACCGGGACCTTCTCCAGTTTGAGGCTCAGGTTGAGGTTTGGGGGGGCAACCCCCCAAATTTTTTCAGCCCCGTTCCCGGAGAGGGTTGGGGCTGAGTCCATCTGGTCCAGCAGCTTTTCCTGATCTTCGATCTTATATTGTATCTTAACATTTTGCTAAAATGTTGCTTACACTGTAGCTAATATTGTAGCTGCTAAGGTAGCTAATAATTGAGCTAATTTGGGATCATACGATGTTGCTAGTATTGTATTTTATAATGAAGCTAATATTGTAGCTAATAATGTAGCTAATTATGTAGATTATAATGTTGCTAACAATGTAGTTAATTTTGTAGCTAATATTGTAGGTTATAATGTTGATAAAATGTAGCTAATATTGTAGCTTATAATGTAGCTAATAATGTAGCTTATAATGTTGCTAATAATGTAGCTAATATTGTAGCTAATAGTGTGGCTTATTATGTAGCTATGATGAGCTAATAATGTAGCTAATAATGTAGCTAATAATGTAGCTAATAATGTAGCTAATAATGTACCTTATGATGTTGCTAACTATGTAGCTCATATTGTTGGTAATAATGTAGCTAATAATATATCTTATAATATTGCTAACAATTTGGATAATAATGTAGCTTATAATCTAGCTAATATTGTAGCTAATGTTGTAGCTAATATTGTATCTTATAGTGTAGCTAATAATGTACCTTATGATGTTGCTAACTATTTAGCTCATATTGTTGGTAATATTGTAGCTAATAATGTAGCTTATAATGTTGCTAAAAATGTGTGTGTGTGTGTGTGTGTGTGTGTGTGTGTGTGTGTGTGTGTGCGTGTGTGAGAAAGAGCCTGGTGGTCTGTGAGAGGTCATGTGTGTGTGTGTCGGGGTCAGACTCAGGTGTGTGTCAAGAGGCAGGTGGTGTTTCAGTGTCTGTGAGTGACGGGTGTGCGTCCAGCTGGTGGCGCTCTCCCTCAGAGTGAGTGACACGTGTGCGTCCAGCTGGTGGCGCTCTCCCTCAGAGTGAGTGACACGTGTGCGTCCAGCTGGTGGCGCTCTCCCTCAGAGTGAGTGACACGTGTGCGTCCAGCTGGTGGCGCTCTCTAGAGTGAGTGAACTTGCGTCCAGCTGGTGGCGCTCTCCCTCAGAGTGAGTGACATGTGTGCGTCCAGCTGGTGGCGCTCTCTCTCAGAGTGAGTGACACGTGTGCGTCCAGCTGGTGGCGCTCTCCCTCAGAGTGAGTGACATGTGTGCGTCCAGCTGGTGGCGCTCTCTCTAAGTGAGTGACACGTGTGCGTCCAGCTGGTGGGCTTTTAGAGTGAGTGACATGTGTGCGTCCAGTGGTGGCGCTCTTCTCAGAGTGAGTGACAGTGTGCTCAGCTGGTGGCGCTCTCTTAGAGTGAGTGACATGTGGGTCCAGTGGTGGGTCTCTCTAGAGTGAGTGACATGTGTGGTCCAGTGGTGGGCTCTCTTGAGTGAGTGACACGTGGGTCCAGTGGTGGCGCTCTCTCTCAGAGTGAGTGACACGTGTGCGTCCAGCTGGTGGCGCTCTCCCTCACAGTGAGTGACACGTGTGCGTCCAGCTGGTGGCGCTCTCCCTCAGAGTGAGTGACATGTGTGCGTCCAGCTGGTGGCGCTCTCTCTCACAGTGAGTGACACGTGTGCGTCCAGCTGGTGGCGCTCTCCTCACAGTGAGTGACAGTGTGCGTCAGCTGGTGGCGCTCTCCCTCACAGTGAGTGACATGTGTGCGTCCAGCTGGTGGCGCTCTCCCTCACAGTGAGTGACATGTGTGCGTCCAGCTGGTGGCGCTCTCTCTCACAGTGAGTGACACGTGTGCGTCCAGCTGGTGGCGCTCTCCCTCAGATCAGCTCCATTAAACACAAACTCTTTCATACTGAGTCTGCGGCGGCAGAACCAGCGGAACATTCCAGAACCCCCACTGTTTATTTGACTTCCTGCTCGTTCAGGTGGACCCGCACACGTGTGTGGGTCCGTGTGTGTGTCCATGTGTGCGTCGGATCTTATCAGTGTGTGGCAGACGCCGGTGAGGCGACAGCTGAAGAAAAACAGGCCGTTCTCCACTTGAGTGACACAGTGGCGGTGCTGCCCCCTGCAGGAGCGGAGGTGAATCACATGTTATGACCACGTTTATGAAGCTAACAATGTTGCTAATGATGTAATATTGTAGCTAACAAAGTTGCTAGTGATGTAATAATATAGCTTATAAAGAAGCTAACAATGTTGCTATTGATGTAATATTGTAGCTAACAATGTTGCTAATGATGTAATATTGTAGCTAACAATGTTGCTAGTGATGTAATAATATAGCTTATAAAAAAGCTAACAATGTTGCTAATGATGTAATATTGTAGCTAACAATGTTGCTAATGATGTAATATTGTAGCTAACAATGTTGCTAGTGATGTAATATTATAGCTTATAATGAAGCTAACAATGTTGCTAATGATGTAACAATGAAGCTAACAATGTTGCTAATGATGTAATAATATATCTTATAGTGAAGCTAACAATGTTGCTAATGATGTAATAATATAGCTTATAATGAAGCTAACAATGTTGCTAATGATGTAATATTATAGCTTATAATAAAGCTAACAATGTTGCTAATGATGTAATAATATAGCTTATAATGAAGCTAACAATGTTGCTAATGATGTAATAATATAGCTTATAATGAAGCTAACAATGTTGCTAATGATGTAATAATATAGCTTATAATGAAGCTAACAATGTTGCTATTGATGTTATAATATAGCCTATAATGAAGCTAACAATGTTGCTAATGATGTTATAATATAGCCTATAATGAAGCTAACAATGTTGCTAATGATGTTATAATATAGCCTATAATGAAGCTCATAAAGTAGCCACACTTTGCCTGAAGAGAAATGAACAACAAAGAGTTTATTGTTGGTGTTAAGATAATTGTCTCTTGCTCGTGTGTGTGGGTGTGTGTATGTGCGTGTAAGTGTGTGGGTGTGTGTGTGGTGTGTGTGTGTGTGTGTGTGTGTGTGTGTGTGTGTGTGTGTGTGTGTGCGTTGCTGAGTTCTTCCAGGAGTCAAACCTCCCGCAGAGAACAGAAACTCTGACTCACCACGACTTTTCCAATGAAATCGCAGTAAAACTCAAAGTTTACTCGGTAATAAAAACAGTAGAGGACTTTGATGGAACACACACACACACACACACACACACACACACACACACACGGAAACACAACACACCAAAACACAACGTATGGAAACACACACAGATACCACACACACACACACACACACACACGTATGGAAACACACACAGATACACACACACACACACACACGTATGGAAACACACACAGAGACCCACACACACACACACACACACACACGTATGGAAACACACACAGAGACACACAAACACCACCACCAGCAGCAGCTGAAAAACCATTTGAAAAAAATGTTTTAACAGACATTTGGAAGCAAAATAAGATCAGATGATTTTTCACACACAGAGACTCTCACACACACACCTAAACACACACACACACACCTAAACACACACACACACAGGAGTCACATGCGCACACCGCCCGGGACTATTATTGTGGCGGAGAGCGTGAGTGACCCTGAAGGCAACACACTGGGGTCTCACCAGTTGTTTTCAAACCACCACAGAGCAGCCGTGATGCCTTCACTGACAGTTCGGACATCTGACCGCGAGGAGACGGTGACAGCGATGACATCATCGACTCTCTCTCCACAGATGTTTCACTTAAATGGAGTTTTAAATAAACAGGAAACCCGGCGTCAGTGAACTCAGCATTATTATAAACAGAGTGGGCAGTGAACGCAGCACGAGGATAAACAGTGATGTGTAAAAATAGGTCAGTGAACACATCATCAGTATTTTTATACTGTTTTCATTTTAAAACGATTAAAACGAGTCCGTTTCTGTCGCTCCAACACGACGTCACGTCCGGGTCTTAATACTTTGCTTTATGGAGAGAAAAGGTCAAAATGCAGAGTGTATGGGTCGTTTATTCGCCGCTACAAGTCAAACAAAGATACAACTTTACGATCCAAAGGACTCGATCTTTGCCGGCAGCTGTACAGGTCGATAGCTCCGGGAAAGACGGTCCTGGGTTATGGGTCGTCTCTACATTTAAGGGAAAGTTTCCTGTCCAGGGGGCGTCTGTTCCGGGGCAGTGGTTCTTTGATGTTAGTTCCTGTTTCGAGTCACCTGGAGAGCAACATTCTTGCTTCCCTGTTGTGTGGGCGGATTCCTTTGTCTTCCAGCCCCCCTCTTTTGGGTGTGTTCTTTCTTGCTCTTTTGTTTCACGTCCACAGGTGTGAACAGAGCAGACAGTCTGTCCTTCATTAAATCGCTGAATAATCTCTAGTCTGTTTCAAGCTACCCTTGACACAGTGTATATCAGTATGAAAGTGAAATGTTGGTTGTGAATGTGTATTTAAACGTTTAAGCTCTTAGATGAGGCTAGTATTTTATACTCTATATTTTGATCATCTTTTTAGCATTAATTTAACTTATGGCGTATACGTATAGTGTAGAATAATTTCCAATCTAACAATTTTCTATTGATAAACATACACTTATTTTCTTTATCGATACAAAGTATTTACTACAAATAGAAAAACACATTCATTCTGTTTCACAAGTCAGCGAACTCAGCACTGAGTTGTGAAGTAGTCTTGAAGATTCGTTGGATCCCTGAGTTAGTGAGAGACAAAGTCCGGTCCAATATAGTCAGGCAAAAAGATT
>JACEEU010000690.1:1761672-1771672 GCA_016630915.1 Callionymus lyra
TGTTACTACACTATCACAACACCAGAGTCAAGTACTGGACAATACTACACATATATACTTGTTACTACACTATCACAACACCAGAGGCAAGTACTCGACAATACTACAAATATATCCTTGTTACTACACAATCACAACACCAGAGTCAAGTACTCGACAATACTACACATATATCCTTGTTACTACACAATCACAACCCCAGAGTCAAGTACTCAACAATACTACACATATATACTTGTTACTACACTATCACAACACCAGAGTCAAGTACTGGACAATACTACAAATATATCCTTGTTACTACACAATCACAACACCAGAGTCAAGTACTCGACAATACTACAAATATATCCTTGTTACTACACAATCACAACACCAGAGTCAAGTACTCGACAATACTACAAATATATCCTTGTTACTACACTATCACAACACCAGAGTCAAGTACTGGACAATACTACACATATATACTTTTTACTATACTATCACAACACCAGAGTCAAGTACTGGACAATACTACACATATATACTTGTTACTACACTATCACAACACCAGAGTCAAGTACTGGACAATGCTACACACATATACTTGTTACTACACTATCACAACACCAAAGTAAAGTACTGGACAATACTACACATATATACTTGTTACGGTGTCATAGCTCAGATGGTAGAGTGGTTGCCTGCAGTCCAAAAGGTTGCAGGTTCAATCCCAGCTCCTGACAAGCTTGTGTCATTGTGTCCCTGAGCAAGACACTTTACCCTGATTGCTCCTGATGGGAGATTCGGCGCCATGTGGTGCAGCCTACTCCCATCAGTATGTGTGAATGGCTGTCAAAGCGCTTTGTGACCCTGGTCTAGAAAGGCGCTATATAAATAGAGATTATTATTACTACACTTTCACAACTCCAGAGTCAAGTACTGGACAATACTACACATATATACTTGTTACTACACTATCACAACACCAAAGTAAAGTACTGGACAATACTACACATATATACTTGTTACTACACTATCACAACACCAGAGTCAAGTACTGGACAATACTACACATATATACTTGTTACTACACTATCACAACACCAAAGTAAAGTACTGGACAATACTACACATATATACTTGTTACTACACTATTACAACACCAGAGTCAAGTACTGGACAATGCTACACATATATACTTGTTACTACACTATCACAACACCAGAGTCAAGTACTGGACAATACTACAAATATATACTTGTTACTACACTATCACAACACCAGAGTCAAGTACTGGACAATACTACACATATATACTTGTTACTACACTATCACAACACCAGAGTCAAGTACTGGACACTACTACACATATATACTTTTTACTATACTATCACAACACCAGAGTCAAGTACTGGACAATACTACACATATATACTTGTTACTACACTATCACAACACCAAAGTCAAGTACTGGACAATACTACACATATATACTTGTTACTACACTATCACAACTCCAGAGTCAAGTACTGGACAATACTACACACATATACTTGTTACTACACTATCACAACACCAAAGTAAAGTACTGGACAATACTACACATATATACTTGTTACTACACTATCACAACACCAGAGTCAAGTACTGGACAATACTACACATATATACTTGTTACTACACTATCACAACACCAGAGTCAAGTACTGGACAATACTACACATATATACTTGTTACTACACTATCACAACACCAGAGTCAAGTACTGGACAATACTACACATATTTACTTGTTACTACACTATCACAACACCAGAGTCAAGTACTCGACAATACTACAAATATATCCTTGTTACTACACTATCACAACACCAGAGTCAAGTACTCAACAATACTACACATATATACTTGTTACTACACTATCACAACACCAGAGTCAAGTACTCAACAATACTACACATATATACTTGTTACTACACTATCACAACACCAGAGTCAAGTACTGGACAATACTACACATATATACTTGTTACTACACTGTAATACCTTCAAGTGTGTGTGAAAAATAGTGTGTCCAGTGTGTGCATGTGTATAGGTATGTGTGTATAAGTGTGTATATGTACACGTTCGACCAGTGTATGTATATAAGTGTGGGTTGTGTGTAAAAGTGTGTTCCAGTGTGTGTATACAAGTGTGTGAGTGTAAGTGCGGTGTGTTCGAGTGTGTATACGAGTGTGTGTTAGTGTGTTTGAGTGTGTGTATACAAGTGTGTGAGTGTAAGTGCGGTGTGTGTATACGAGTGTGTGTGCGTGTGTAGTCACAGCTGTGTATCCAGATGTGTTTCTTTCTCCGTCCACTTCTCTGCAGGTTTAAGATTCTTCCAGATGTTTCCATTCACTTCAGCTCAGATTACTGCAGGAAAATCTACCCAGAATGCACCAGGAGCAACTTCCTCTCCGAGCGGAGACACACACACACACACACACACACACACACACACACACACACACACTTGGATCAGTAAACCGACCAATCAGAAATCTTGAATCTTCAACATCTGGAAATCATCTTCCAGCAGTTTATTGTTGTCATGGCGACGGCATGTGGACCATCAGCGCCACCGTCTGAACGTGTGTGTACAAGTGTGAGAGTGTGTGTTCATATGAACGTGTGTGTGTTCATATGAAGGTGTGTGTGTTCATATGAACGTGTGTGTTCATGTGTGTTCAATAACTCCGCACTTTACCTGACGACTGAACTCTACCGCCACCTGGTGGTCAAACTACAAACTTCTTTAAGTTTTTTCAGATCATTTCTTTAAAGTGAATAAACTTTAGTTACACAAGTTGTTTATTTAACTTACGTTTTTAAAGGTGATTAAAAAAAGATTGTAATTGTTTTGAGTCTTTTTTTTTAAAAGTAAGATGTATTATATTTGTTTTTGTTGCTTTATTTAAGTTTTTATTAAGATTTTATTTGTGTTTCTTTCTTACTATGAAAAGATAATTAAATATTTTATATACAATTCCTTCATATTGATTATGTTGTGTATTTGTTGATGTTTAAGCATCAAAAGTGTATAAAGCTTTCCAGTGTGTCCATCTATTAATACATGTATGTTTGTAAATGATCGAAGTTGATGTATGTGGGACAGAAAACAAAATGGCGGTCAAACAGGAAGTAGATTCTTTTGGTATTTATTGTCGTACTGAACAAGTTTCGACAAAATCTGCGACGCAACATAAAACATTTGAAATATAAAATATAATTTCTGATCAAATAAAAACAGGAAGAGGACTTTAGTGCAAATGTCGCCGACAGGAAGTGACCTCACGGCTTGTGGGCGGGCTTCAGGAAACGCTGCGACTTCTGTCTCGCCATGCGGCGCTGCTGCCGCGCCAGCTGCGCGTCGGAGATGGAGGCCTGCAGGCGCTGTGGTCGCCGTGGCAACACAAACACACACGTTTATAAACACACACACGTCGCTAAAAGACACACAAAGATGTTCCTGAGACACAACGACACACTGTGATACAAACATTACAACATTTCTATCTTCAAAGATGTTTTATTCAATTGAATCATTAAAAAGATGGAATATTTATTTTAAGTCAATATTTAAAAATCAAACTTTCAGCCAATCACGTGACGATCACATGATCCTGTAGCTCTGTGATCGGTTGCTCTTGTCTGGCGAGACATTACACCAACATTTATATTGAATTTAAAAGACTATAAAGTTAAAAATATTGAATTTAGAAAAAACAAAATGTAATTATTGGAATTAAAATATTAAAATCTATGTGTAAAAATGTTTTTATTCATTTAGGAATTTTTTTAAATGATTAAAATGTGATTCTTAATTAAAAATTAAAAAATTAAAAAAATGTCAATAAAACGTTTGAAATGTTGAATTCAAAGCTTCAACTTTCTGATGACACTGATATACTTCCATGACACACATCTACACAAAACAAGACACATTCACGCACACATTACCAAACACACACAACACACACAACACACACAAACACAAACACACACTGAGCAGCGTCGGCATCTTTCAGCTCGATCTTCCTCACAACGTCTTGAGGCGTTTTCTTCTGCAACTTCAGCTTCGGTTGCTCCTACACACAGACACACACACACACACACAAAGAGACACACACACACACACACAGGTGTCAGCAGGTCCTCGTGTGTCGTCACATGACTCTGGTCACACCTTGTAGAAGATCTTCAGTTCAGTCCCGGTGACGGCGGGCGGAGCCGTGAAGGTGTCGAACACACACTCCCACTCCTTGTTGAAGTGGTTCACGAAGTCGATCTCCTTGACGCACAACACTCTCCTGCAACACAACCAGCAGCTCAACACACTCTCCTGCAACACAACCAGCAGCTCAACACACTCCTGCAACACAACAACTCTTGTGTGCACGGGTGTAGGATAGTGTTGAAAAGTGGAACAATTGTGTATAGTTAGTGTGTTTGAGAGTGTGTGTGTGTGTGTGTAAAGGTGTGTTTCTGTTTGTGCGTATAAGTTTGCTTGTATGTGTGATTGTGCGTGTGTGTGCGTGTGTGTATAAGTGTGTATGTGTTTGCAATCGTGTGTGTGTGTGTATAAGTGTATGTGTGTGTATGGATGAATATGAGTGTGTGTCTGTTTACATGTGTGCGTGTGTGTGTGCGTTTATCTGATTGCATGAGTGTCTGTGTGTATGTGTGAGTGTGTGTATATGAGTGTGTCAATGTGTGTCACTGTGTGTGCGTGTATACGAGTGTGTCAATCTGTGTCAATGTGTGTCACTGTGTGTGCGTGTATATGAGTGTAACTGTGTGTGTGTGTGTGTATATGAGTGTATCTCTGTGTGCATTTGTGTATGAGTGTGTCAATGTGTGTCACTGTGTGTGCGTGTATATGAGTGTCTAACTGTGTGTGCGTGTATATGAGTGTCTAACTGTGTGTACGTGTATATGAGTGTCTAACTGTTTGTGCGTGTGTCTCTGTGTGCGTGCGTGTGTGTATACAAGTGTGTCAATGTGTGTCACTGTGTGTGCGTGTGTATATGAGTGTGTCACTGTGTGAGTGTGTGTGTATAAGAGTGTGTCACTGTGTGCGTGTGTATACGAGTGTGTCTCTGTGTGCGTTTTTGTATACGAGTGTGTGTCTATGTGTGCGTGTGTATATGAGTGTGTCTCTGTGTGCGTTTTTGTATACGTGTGTGTCTATGTGCGCGTGTGTATATTAGTGTGTGTATGCATTTAAATGCTTGTGTGGCTGTGTGTGTGTATGAGGTATTAGAGGTGTGTGTCAATCAAGAATGCAAGTTTGTCTTCACTATAGGTGTGCGTCAGTGTGTATCTCGTGTGCAAGTGTGTGTTACTTTACTTGTTTGTGATGATGATGTTGGTCTTTCTGTGTCCAGGATACGCACAAGAGTCTCTGAAGGCTTCGCCGTCCATCTGCTCGATCTGTGAGCGCTGCACACACACACACACACGCGCGCACACAACAAACACACAATAAACACACAACAAACACACACACCCACAATTATTCGTTTCCCATCCGTCTGGCGCCCCCCTGAGGCCAGTCTCGTCACTGCTACGAGCGAAACCATCGAGTTCCATTAGATTATATTTTATTAAATATTGTTTTAAACACACAACAAGACAACAATCGTCAGAGGTCAGAGGTCATGCAGGTTTGCATATAGTTTGGATGACAAAATACAATTTACACACTTATAAAAATATTGTTGGGACACACGTGTGCTCGTCTAACGACAACATGTTTATTTATATTTATATATGAGATGACGTGGCGTGAGTGAGACTTGAACCATCAACCTCCTCGTCCGGCTGCGTGTTTGAGGAGAGAAGAGGAAGAAGAAGAAAAGGAAGAAGAAGAAGAAAAAAGAAAGGAGTTAAAAGAAGAAGAAGAAGTTCTTCGGGAGCGTTCCACTTGTGCTCAGCTGCGACCTTCACTCTGACCTCTACAGACAGACTTGTTTACAAATAAACAAGTCAAAAGACAAAAAGTTGTTGTTGTTTTTAGATTTGACTTCTTCTATGATCAGGTCAGGTGTGACCCCCAGTGGCCGGAAAGTGAATTGCATCATCAATATTTTTTATTTTGATCGATCGGATCAATATGTGAGTTTATTATTGTCATCAGAATATGTTGAAACTTTTCACTGGAATTTCGTTCATTAAAATAATTGAATTAAATCATTTTAAATCGAAAGACTTACTTTAAATAATTGAATAATAATTTTAAAAAAAAAGAATATTCTCAAAATGAATTATTTTTTCACACACACACTTTAATTCCAATAATTAAAAAATATATTTTCTAAATTCAATATATTTTTTTAATTTTTCGCCTTTTAAATTCAATAAAAAATATTGATATAACAGACCTGGTCTGATGTCACGATTACACCTTTTTATACTGAATTTAAAAAACGAAAAATTATAAAATATAAAATTGGAATATTAAACTTTATGTGTAAACTTTAATTAACTAACAAATATAATAGTTTTATTTTGCGGGCGACTCCTCTGAGCTCAAGTGGAAGGCGAGGGTTAGTGACCGACAGGAAGTGACATCACGGCGCGTCTCACCTGGAAGAGGTCGAAGCCCTGAGACTCCGTGAGGTCGTAAGGTCGGATGACGCCGTCCTCGCGGATCAGTCGCACCGGACGCAGTTTTGTCACTTCCTCCGTGGATTCGGCCGCCCTGTTGTCACACACACACACACACACACACACACACACGCACACACACACACACACAGGCACAGACACACACACAGGCACACACACACACACACACACACACACACACGTTATGAAGTGGCGAGTTGGTCACGTGACTATCAGGGACATGCTTCTGGAGCGGCCCAGGTGCATGCTGGGAAATCTCACCTTTCACTTCTACAGTGAGAGCGTGGAACAGTAACATGAGTCAATAATCAACACCTGACACGTGTGTGGGTGAAGTCACATGACAGATGGGGGGGGGTCAGGTTGCCATGACGATGCATCCAGCATTGCTAAATCACAATCAGGTTTTTTTTTCCTCTCATTCCTCGACCTGACCTTTGAACTTTGACCCTAAATCTTCTTTAGTCTTGGATCAACAACAGCCTCCATGAGCGGAAAACAAAAGATAAAACACTAATATAAGATTAAAAAATAATATTAATTTATTCTATTTTTTTAGTCAATTTATTATAAAACCTTTTGTTTTTATTGACCTTTTATCAAGAGTTTCACGATAAACACGTCAATATTTTCGGGAAAACTTTATCGTTAAAACAAAATGTAGCAAAACTAATAATTTAAGGAACATTGAATATTAAAAAAAAAAAAAATGTTAGAAACATTTACCTAAGAAATGAAAAAATGTTTAAGAAAAAATATCAAAAATAAAAAAGTATAATCAAACAAAAATACTAACAGCGGAGAAGGTTTACATTTTGAAGATTAACATAATATATATTAAATTAATATTTATTCTTCTTGAAGTCTTTTCATAGAAGATCAAAAAGGTTCAGCGTGCACACTTGCATGTATCCTCACATGCAAGCTCACGTGCACACGTGCACAAGACGTGCCACAAAATTGACTTGTGACCAGTATTGGGAAAAAAAAACATTATTAGAAAAGAAAGTAATGTTAATATTAATGTAAAAAGTTTCATCTTCCAGTCAAATTAAGTCAAATGAATATAAATAAAAACACAACGATAAAAAAAAGAAGTATATGTTTAAATTATTATTAAAAAAAACAAATAATAATTCAGTGCAAAACAACTAAAACATTAAGTATATATATATATATATATACATACTGTATATATACACAACTTAAGTCTCATAATAAAGTAACTCTTGCAATTGTTTTTCTAAATAGGACCTATTACTCCGTCATTAGATATTTTATGTACTTTTTATTCCTTAAAACATTTTATTTCTTTATTTTATCTTTTATTATTATTTTATTCAAATGTTTGTTATTCTTTTATTCAAATTTCTATTACTCTTTTATTTACTTGTATTAACGCTAAACCACAAAACTTTTTTTAATTGCTTTAAACATTTTTGAAATCGTAAAACTGTTTTATTTTGAAAATTAATTTCAGTTGTCTTTCCTTTAACTGTTTTATTTTGAAAACTCATTTCAGTTGTCTGATGATTACTATCCTGAAATGATTGTGTATCTTAACAGTTGTTAATAATGAAAGTTGTGTTTGAATGAACTGGTGGTCGCAGGAAGTCACGACCGTAACAACAAAGACATTCTCAAACGTCCTGTCCTTTGATCATGCAGCTCTGTTGCATCATGGGAAGGTTGCGATGAGTCCATGAAACTCGGACACGATGCAGCAACTTACCGTCGACTCTGCTGCAGACGCACAACTGGCATGCACACACACACACACAGAGCCCCGCCCACTTCCAGCCAGCCGAGTCTCACGTTAATCCACTAAAAGGTCGGACTCCGGTTCTGGGACTCGGCTGGTTGATGGAGGCGTTCCGCTTGAACCACGTAGTACGTTTAACACCAAAAATAAAAAACACAGAAACAGAAATCACGAAAATTAGTCAGCAGAAGAAACAAAACAGACAAGACAAGTAGAGACTCTCTGAACACAGACATGGACCAGAACCTCAGTCCGGACCCATAGAAGAACCTTTGATACCATTTTTGGACACGTTTCCTCCGTCTCTGTCTTAAGTCGGTGCCAGTGGTCGATCGCTAACATAGTCAATTGATCCTGAAAGAAACTGGCAGCCAGTGAAGAGTTTGAAGGAGAAATGTGAGTTCTTCTAAACAAAAAAAGTGGTTCTCTACTAGAGCAGCCAGTGAAGAGTTTGAAGGAGAAATGTGAGTTCTTCTACTAGAGCAGCCAGTGAAGAGTTTGAAGGAGAAATGTGAGTTCTTCTACTAGAGCAGCCAGAAATTTGAAGGAGGTTCGAGCGGCTCAGAATTCTGGCTTCAGAGGTTAGTATGAACTGCAGGCGAGACACATCCTTCTGGTTTAGACACAAAATAAACCGTTACAATAGTGTAAACGACACAAACATGGATTATTAGATCCAGATCATGTTGTAAGTAAGTAAGTAATTTTGTTTTTGTATAGCGCTTTTCTAGACCTTACAAAGTTTAGAGATTTTTTCTCAGTTGAAACAGTTTGTGGTCAGTTTTCTGCAGTGTTGAACTAGTAAGTAAGTAAGTAAGTAAGTCGTACTTATATAGAACTTTTCCAGACCAGGGTCACAAAGCGCTTAAACAATCAGCTAATATTCAAAAAAGTATATACTTCAAAGGTCAAGATAACACTGAGAACAACACAGGAGTTCCAGATACAACACCCAGGTCTCTCAGGCTCAGTTTTGACAGACTAATCTGAGTCACCCAAGAACTGACTCAACCCTGGAACCGTATAATCAGGCACTAAGTAAAGATGGAGCAAAATATAGACACATGGATCATTCATGAGGTCTTGCTATAGAAAGAGCTGAGCCACAGGCTTATCCATCCATTGGCTCTTTAACCACTTCCATACTAAATTCAACTCTACTTTCTTTTTGTTGTGTTTTCCAACAGCACTGAAGTTGGAAGAAGATGCTTCTCTAGGCACCTGCTCTGCTCCCGTTCAAAGAGAGCCGAGTCGGCCCCAAAAATGTGGCGTCGAGCAACTGCCGGACCCTGATTGAAGACTCATCACGAGACTCCAGAAACAAACCCGCCGATCATTTAAAAACCACTGCGAACCCGAAAGGTTGGTCCTGGGAAAGGCTGGAGACATTTGTGTGTCTGGTAGCTACTAGTCCCAAGGATCGAAGATACAAACTACCAGAGCTAGTCCTCACACGGGTTGCCCAGACTAGTGTTGCCTGTTTAAACTAGGACACGATTCCTGTCCCTCTTCCAAGACCGTCAAACTGGTCCGGTCCAGTGTGCATGTTCAGAGGGTTGAGCAAACAAAGACTTGACAGAGATTC
>JACEEU010000690.1:1776672-1784172 GCA_016630915.1 Callionymus lyra
GCTTCAGCTGGTGAACCTGAGTCGACCCGCTGACACGGACACACACAGGGTCAACTCCTGATGACATCATGACTGCTGCTTGACCTCTGACCTCTGCTTGTAGCTGACGGTGACCCAGGGCGTGTGGTTGAGCAGCAGCGCCGGAGACGCTCCTGAGTAATAGTCGGAGAAACTGATGCTGGTCGAGTGATCGGAGATGTTGACCTCCACGATGATGCCGTCACACTACACAATATATACACACATTATACACACACATTATAAAAAAGGTGGTAAGATTTTTTTCCTCTCTTTATTTCGCCTTTATAACCGAGTTGAACTTCAGTGACAGCTTGTACCCACGTGACCGCTGTTCGCTTCAAAAGATTCCGCTCTGCGCGCCTGTCAGTGACACGGCGTCGTCAGTGACGTCATCAGTTCTGAATGTATGACTTCTGAATGTTCGCTCCATTACTAATAAATCCTTTTCTCTGAATGATCTCTTCACAAGAGTTAATTTGGATGTATTATGTCTTTCTGAGACTTGGCAGAGAGAGGAAGAGTTTATTCATCTGAACGAACTCTGTCCAGTAGGGAGCGCTGTCCTGGGGAAGCCTCGCCACTTTGGTCGTGGGGGAGGTCTTGCTACAGTTTATAGAGAGTTGTTCTTGCAAAGTGATTCAGACACAGGAATTCACTTCTTTTGAGTCTCAGATGATCTTGGTTGGTTCTACAAGACCTTTCTATTGTAAGTAAGTAAGTAATATTTATTTATATAGCGCTTTTCGAGACCAGGGTCACAAAGCGCTTAAACAATCAAAACAATACTCAAAAAAGTACTTACTTTAAAGATCAAGATAATACTGAGAACAACACAGGAGTTTGAGAAATTCAAGGAAAAGCCTGAACAAATAGAAACGTCTTAAGATGTTTCTTAAAGGAGTCAGTAGATCATCAAGAGCAAAGAGAGAGAAGATCGTTCCAAAGCTTAGGAGCAACAGCCTGAAAAGATTTCTCTCCTCTGGTCCTGGGCCGTGTGCGTGGAACCATAAGTAGATTCTGATCCACAGACCTCAGAGCCCGAGCTGGGGTGTAAGTCTGGATCAGATCAGTGATGTAAGGAGGAGCCTGACCATGAATAGCTCTGAAAGTAAGAACCAGAATATTAAAGTTGATCCTGAAAGAAACTGGAAGCCAGTGAAGAGTTTTAAGGACCGGAGAAATGTGAGTTCTCCTACTAGAGCGGGTCAGAATTCTGGCTGCAGAGTTCTGAATCAACTGTAGACGAGAAGATCCTTCTTGTTAAGACATGAAAACAAACTGTTACAATAGTCCAGACGAGAAGAAACAAACACATGGATTACAAGCTCCAGATCATGTTCCGACAACATTTTCCTAAGTTTAGAAATTTTTCTCAGTTGAATGAAACAGTTTCTGGTCAGTTTTCTTCAGTGTTGAACAAGAGACATGTCTTTATCAAATACAACACCCAGGTTTCTCAGGCTGAGTTTGACAGACTGACCTAAGTCACCCAAGTACTGACTCAACCCTGGAATCTTATCATCAGGAGCTATCACCAGTGTTTTAGTTTTGTCCACATTTAGCTGTAAAGTGTTTTCACTCAGCCATTGTTTGATTTCTAGCAAACAATTGACTAAGTTCAGCCTCTGGGGCTCAGTTGGATCAAAAGAGCAGTAGAGCTGGATGTTATCAGCAAAAATGTGATAAGAAACATCTGGAAATCTCTGAATGATTTTACAGAGGGGAATCAAGTACAGCAAAAACAATAAAGGACCCAGAACAGAACCTTGAGGGACTCCACACAACAGATCTGCCGATTCAGACCTCATTTGATTGGCAGATACACTAAAACTGCGCCCAGAAAGGTAAGATGAGAACCATTCTAACACGGACCCAGACAGTCCCACTTCATCCCTCAGTGTGTCAATCTACCGTCCGCCTGGTCCTTCAGTGTTCTTGAAAGACTTCAGTGACTTCTTATCTTCCATTATTCAAATGGAATCTGTTCTTATTCTTGGAGACTTTAATCTTCATGTTGATGACGTCACATCCTGTTCTGCTAAATAACTTTTAACTTTAACTGAAGCCTTTAATTTTGAGCAACATGTTTCTGAACCCACTCATCAAAAAGGCCACATTTTAGACTTAGTTTTTACTCTTGGCCTGGAAATATAATGTATCTGTACATGATGTCCATCTGAGTGATCATTCTCTTGTCTTGTTTAACCTGGACTTCATCCCTGAACCTAAGCCTTTGAAAGTTAGGTCTCAGAGGCGTGTCATCTCAGCCGATACTGCAGACAGTTTTTCTGCTATGTTTGACCGTCTTTCCTTTGATGACTGCCCAGACGTGGACAGTTTGATTGAAAATTTAAAAAAAACGGTGCCCTTGGACAAATGATGATCTCCTGAGTCTGAAGAGACTTTGTCGAAAGACTGAGCGTCTCTGGAAGTCCACTAAACTTGAGGTGCACAGACTACACCTCAGGGATCTGATGTCAGCTTACAATGAGATGGTGGAAACTGCTAGATCTGATTACATCAGGAAACTGGTAGCAGCAAATAAGAAAAACCCTAAAGTGTTGTTTGACACAATTAATTCTCTCCTGTCTCCTGCTCCTCAAATCACGCCTGTCTTCTGTGAAGCTGACAGCAATGCATTGTTGAGATTTTTCATTGACAAAATTAAATTGATAAAAGAGAAAATCTCTCCCCCTTTGTTTGGAACCCCTACTGTCTCTGAGCCCCTCTCCTCCTCTTGGTCCTCCTTCACTGCTGTATCTTTGGGTGATATTTCAGCACTAGTGAACAAGATGAAACCTTCCTCTTGCTCAGATGACGTCCTTCCTTGTAGGCTTTTTATCAAAGTATTTGATGTAATTGGCCCCTGGGTTACCAATATGGTGAACCTCTCCCTTTCCACGGGGGTTTTTCCCAATGCATTTAAACATGCCATTGTGGAGCCTCTGCTCAAAAAGCCAGGCTTAGACCCAACTGACCTCAGTAATTTCAGACCTATTTCTAAGCTCCCTTTCTTGTCCAAGATCTTGGAGAAGGTGGTGTCTGAGCAGCTGTCTTTGTTCCTGGATCAGAGCGACATCCATGAGAAGTTTCAGTCTGGCTTCCGTAAACATCACTCTACGGAGACAGCTTTATTGAAAGTGTCCAGTGACATCATGATGTCGGTTGACTCGGGTCAATACACTGTTCTGGTTCTCTTGGATCTGTCATGATGTTGTCGGAACATGATCTGGAGCTTGTAATCCATGCGTTTGTTTCTTCTCGTCTGGACTATAGTAACAGTTTATTTTCATGTCTTAACAAGGAGGAGCTGTCTCGCCTGCAGTTGATTCAGAACTCTGATCCAGCCTTACACCCCAGCTCGGGCTCAGGTCTGTGGATCAGAATCTACTGATGGTTCCTGAACTTCAGCACCAGAGGAGAGAAATCCTTCCAGACTGTTGCTCCTAAGCTTTGGAACAATCTTCCTCTCTCTTTGCTCTTGATGATCTACTGACTCCTTTAAGAAACATCTTAAGACGTTTTTATTTGTTCAGGCTTTTCCTTGATTTTCTGGAACTCCTGTTGTGTTCTCAGTTTTATCTTGAACTTTAAAATATATACTTTATTGAATATTGTTTTGATAGTTTAAGCGCTTTGTGACCCTGGTCTGGAAAAGCGCTATATAAATAACAATTACTTACTTACTTACAATATACACACAAACATTATACACTACACATTATACACACACACACATAATATACACATTACATACAGACACACACACACAGCCAGGACTGACCAGATCTAGACACAGCAGAGTTCCGTTGTCTTGACGATTGAAGTTGAACAACTTGGATGCAGATTCTGACCCGACAACACGAACACACAACTTCCCGGCTGCACTCTCGGGCCACAGAGGAACACACTGCAACACAACCACCTTGTTAACATCACACTACCCATGATCCTCGGCTCCTGGACTCACCTCGGTGGAGGCGATGTAGTGCCACCTGGTGGACTGACTGCAAACTTCTCCGACCTCCAGCTCGTACGACGACTTGTTGACCAGAGTGAAGAACGGACTCATGGTCACGATCCTGGTCAAGTTGAAGCTGCTCATGTGGATGCTCACGCCCACCTGACACACACATGAGAGAGACACACACATGAGAGAGACACACACATGAGAGACACACATGAGACACACACATGAGAGAGACACACACATGAGAGACACACATGAGACACACACATGAGACACACATGAGAGACACCCACATGAGAGAGACACACACACGAGAGACACACATGAGAGAGACACACATGAGAGACACACATGTGAGAGACCCACACACATGAGAGACATGAGTGAGACACACACATGAGTGACACACAAATGAGTGTTATACACACAAATGAAAGACACACAAGAGAGACACACACGAGTAAAACACACACATTAGTGTTATACACACACATGAGAGACACACACCAGAGACACACACAACAGACACACAACAGACACACACAACACTCCTCTGTGTCGCTTCATCATCAAGATAACATACCAGGAAGTCCATGCTGTTGTTGCCGGGACAACGAACACAACCGTAACTTCCCACCGTGTCCAGAGAGAAACCATCGGACCAGGAACTGGTGGAAACACACAACTGGATCTGAAGGACACAAAGATGTGTGTAAGTTTACACACATTCACAAAACACTAATACTACACACACCTGCAGAGTAATACTACACACACTTGCACAGTAATACTACACACACCTGCAGAGTAATACTGCACACACACTTGCACAGTAATACTGCACACACTTGCACAGTAATACTGCACACACTTGCACAGTAATACTGCACACACTTGCACAGTAATACTACACACACTTGCACAGTAATACTACACACACCTGCAGAGTAATACTGCACACACTTGCACAGTAATACTACACACACTTGCACAGTAATACTACACACACTTGCACAGTAATACTACACACACCTGCAAAGGAATACTACACACACCTGCAAAGTAATACTACACACACTTGCACAGTAATATTACACACACCTGCAAAGTAATACTACACACACTTGCACAGTAATATTACACACACTTGCACAGTAATACTACACACACTTGCACAGTAATATTACACACACTTGCACAGTAATACTACACACACTTGCACAGTAATACTACACACACCTGCAGAGTAATACTACACACACTTGCACAGTAATACTACACACACTTGCACAGTAATACTACACACACCTGCAGAGTAATACTACACACACTTGCACAGTAATACTACACACACTTGCACAGTAATACTACACACACCTGCAGAGTAATACTACACACACCTGCAGAGTAATACTACACACTATCGCACAATAATACCACACACACACCTTGTTCTTGCTCAGAAGGTTCTTCTTCCTGTAGGAGAACAGGATGATGTCTCTGTAGTCCGCCGGGTGTTTGACGCTCACGTCCTCGGCCCGGTACTGCAGAACCCTGGAGGTCTTGTTGATGATCCAGCAGGGGCTAAAGATGGACAGCAGCAGCCGACTGGACGTCCTGGACACGTGGACGCTCACATCCACCGTGAAGCGCGAGTCCTGGTCGCACAGGAGGGTCACGGAGACGAACTCCGGCATCTCCTGCTGGACCCGCATGTGTCCGTGCCAGTCCCGACCCTGGTACCTCATCAGAACCAGGGACATCAGCTCTCCCGCCAGCCGGGCCGTGAGCAGGTCCGCGGTGCTGCCCTCCAGGAGCACGTGAGTGTCTCCGGAGTTCTGCGGGATCAGAGCAGGATCAGTGACGAAGCTCACAGGGGGTCGGGTCGGTCCTGGTACCTCCAGCATGCAGTGGACGGTGTACGGCAGCAGGTTCCTGAGCGTGGCCACGGGGTGCAGGTGGATGACGTACGCCGGGTCCCAGTCGTGCTCGCCGTGGTTGGCGATGTGTCGCAGGTCGTCGGGCGCGGCCACGGTGCTGACCATCAGCGGCGGCGGACCGCTGCTCACCGCCGGACACTGCAGCTTGGACCGGACCTCGGTGCTGCGGTGGACCTCCTCCTTCCAGGACACGCAGGTGGTGGACGGGTGGTACTGACCCGCCAGACTTCCCGCCGGACTCACGAACAGCTGACACCTGATGGAAGATTCAAACGTCATTGAAGAAGTTAAACAAACCATCAAGTTCTGCTCGTGTCATCATTTTTTCTTTATCTGCTGCTCATGTCTGACTTCAGGCTTGAAACATAAACATCTTTGCTATAAAACTAAGAATATTTATCAGTGACTCAAGAATATTTATGCTTCAATTTAACATTTCAAATGATGAAACTTAGACTTTTGTTTTTAATAAAATGTTTTTGAGCATTTTCTTTTTCTTCAAATAACTACATTGAATATAATATATGAATATGAATATATAATTTGAACTGAAGGATTTAATTTGTTTTTTAATAATTGAATCAAAAGATAAATATTCTAATTCCATTATTTCAAAAACACATTTTCTACAATCCATATTTATTTAATTAATAAAGTTCCAAGACTATAAAATGTTGGTAAAATACTGTATTATCACCAGACATTACCAATAGAGTACCGAGCTACTTGTTCACGTGATTGGCCAATAGTTGGATCAAGACATCATTATATTCCATTATTTTTATTGAATTTTAACGTTTCAATATAGAATTTGTTTAATTCAATTAGACAAAAGCAAAGGAGTGATGAGCCATGTGTAGCAAAAGTTCGATCCAGTAGCTCGGTGCTCTGTTGGTAATGTCTGGCGACGCCATTTTTATATTGAATTTAAAAGTCTACGAATGAATAAATATTGAATTTAGAAAACATATTTTTGGATCATTGGAATAAAAATATTAAACTCTATGTGTTCATCATTTGGAAATAAAATTGAATGTTTTAATTATTTAAAAATAAATCCAACTTTTAATGTAGAAATGTATTAATTAAATTCTTAAAAAATGAAATTTCAATAAGAAAAGTTTTAACATTTGAATTGTTACATTTTAATGGCACTGATATACTTTAGAAAAAACGAAAAATTAATGAAAATAACTTGCGCTCATTGATTTATTTATTTTTTAAAACAAAAAAGGTATGTTGTTAATTTGCTGCTAATGCTACACAAAATAATACAATTGGGACCAAATATATATTTACATTAATATCAGCATCATGTGATCTTCTGACATTAAAAAGTCTAAATGTTAACTTTGACCCCAAAAAATAGTTGAATCTAAACTAGACGTTAGTTACACAGAAGTTGAATCTTGAGCGAGGAAAAGAGATTCTTCATTATTTTAAAATAACTTTATTTAATATGTGCACGGACAGATCATCGCGCTAACATTAAGCACTATTCTAATAAGATATTGAATTGTGGTGGACCATCTCGCAGCGGTCAGTACCTGTAGGTGTCGAGGGGGATGT
>JACEEU010000690.1:1789172-1824172 GCA_016630915.1 Callionymus lyra
GATTCCATCAAACTTGTTAGACTATTATTATTATTATTATTATAATGTATTAATATATACGTTATTTATACGTAATAATATATATAATAATAATATAATAATATATAACGTATAATAACATAATAACACTATACGTGTTAATATATGTCATTAACTATTATCTGCACGACGAGCGTCTCTTTAGCGCCTCACCGTGGTCACAGTCTTGTCCTGCGGTCCGCGGATGAAGGGGCAGGCGAGGACCTTCAGCTCCCTCAGGTTGGCTCTCATGGTCTGACCGCCGTCCTCGTCCATCTGCAGCGACACGTCGGACTGGAACGACGCCGTCAGGGCGGGGGCGTCGGCCTTCATCAGGCTCGCCACGAAGACCACCTCGGGGTCGACCACGACCGCCCGGAGACGAGTCTTCACCGCCGGAGCTGCAGACCACCACGGCAATATGATGAATGAACGAGGGAGGAGGAGGAGGAGGAGGGTAAGACAGAGAGGAAGATGGAATGACCGGTGAGGAGGATAAGAAAAGTAGAGAAGAAAGGATGGAGAAAAGGAAGAAAAATGTATATTGGAAACAGATGAAGGAAAGGGGGAGTGGCTAAGAATGAAAGAAGGGGAAGTGATGGTAAGATGAAAGAAGAGAAAGAAGATTAGCAGAATAATTAGAGTGGAAGATCATGAGTGTAAAAAAAAGGAAGGAGAAGAAAGCTGGTAAAAGAAGGATAGGATTGAGAGATATTGATGGATAGAAAGTATAAAAGGTAGCATACGAAGAGAAGAGTAAGTAAAGCGGGAAGAGAACAGAAAACAGATCAAGAAGGACAATGAACATGTGTGGACAAGTGGACAAAACAATGGAAGAAAATAAGTGAGAAAGAAAGAAAAAAAAGAAAAAGACAAGCGACATTAAAGTAGAAAAAAAAGGAAGAATGAAAGACAGAAGTGGAAAAGAAAGAAAAGGAGAGAAAAAAGATATGCGGGAGGAGATGAAAGACAGAGAAAATAGAAGAGATAGAAGAGAAAGAAAGAAAGAAACAAACAAACAAACAAACAAACAAACAAACAGAAAGCAAGGGAGAGGAGATAAATGAATGGAGTAAGAAAGAACATTAAAAAGAGAGGAGAAATAAGGAAAAACGATAAAGAAAGAAGAAAAAGAAAGAAGGAACATTAAAGAGAGAAGGATAAAGAGTAAGGCTGCAAGATATATCTAAAAACATATCGGTATTGTGTCACGTGTGATATACATCTAAAACATCTGATCATTTATTATTTTTTATTGTATAAATCAAGTATTTCTTAAATGATCACTTCGACCAATCAGTGTCACGTTCTGTAAAGTTGTCAATTTGTACTTCTATGTCTCGTTGTTGTTTACGTCTCCGTCTGACTGTGAACTGTGTGGCGCAGCTTGATTTGGTGATATCACGACGCGCCGGCGGCTCCTCTCTGATGTCGCTCAGTTTGGCGGGAAAACGATGCAAGACCGAGCGTTTTAAGTAATATTTTTCTACCATCATGTCGGCACTGAAGTGTGGAAATAAACAAAAGGGAAATATCATAATTTTCCTTCTTTAAACCCCTGGACCTTCCCTACAGTACTCGCTGCTGCCTGTGCACGTCGCTACATTTTAGAAAGAAAAAAATATCGCATTAATATCGAATATCGCACTTATGTCCAATAACCCGCAGCCCTAATAAAGAGATGATGATCACGCACCAGTCCTGGCGTCGCTCCGTGGTTCTGTGTTCTTTCTCAGAGCGAGTCTGTCAGTGTGAGCAGGTCCTGAGGTCTGAGGAGCCGTGGAGGTCTGAGGCAGGGCCTGGATGAAGAAGTCTCCCACAGCCATGAGGAACTCCATGCTGGCGCACAGGTAGAGCTTCTGCAGCACGGCCACCACCTCCCGCCCGGCCCGGTTCTGTCGCAGCGTCACGTCGATCATGGCCTCCGTGCTGTCCGGGTCTCTGCGACACACCATCCTGCAGGAACAGACCTCGCTGAGCATCGGGAACCAGAGACCCTCAACCGGCCCGCGGGGTCGGACGGACTCACCGGGAGGAGGCCCGGGTCATGCCGGTCCTCAGGTCGTCCAGCGTGCAGTCGGTCAGGATGGTGTTGACCTCCATGCGCCCGTCGCTCAGCAGCGCCCCCGACGCCTTCAGCAGGTGCAGCGTGAACTCGCCCAGGCGCAGGTTCTCCTGGTGCTCCAGGGGGTCCTTGGGGTCCTGACCCACCCAGGTGGAGGAGAAAGGACACACAACAGTCACAAACATACAGACACAAACATGACACACAACAGTCACAAACATGACACACAACAGTCACAAACATATAGAACATACATGACGCACAACAGTCACAAACATAAAGACACAAACATGACACACAACAGTCACAAACATAAAGACACAAACATGACACACAACAGTCACAAACATGACACACAACAATCACAAACATATAGAACATACATGACGCACAACAGTCACAAACATACAGACACAAACATGACACACAACAGTCACAAACATACAGATACAAACATGACACACAACAGTCACAAACATAGAGACACATAAATGACACACAAAATTCACAAATAGAAGAACAACAAGAAACACACAAACATACAAAAAACAACTCACAACATAAAGGACACACAACAGAAAATAAAACACACTAAAGAAATACACAAACAAACATAAACAACTCACAATAAAAACAAACTTACTAAACAAACACAGAAACACACATAAACGTCACGACACACAACATAAAGACACACAACAGAAACACACCTGCTGCGGGTCGTGTGTGTACAGAACCAGACCCAGAGACTCGATGTTGAAGAGAAACTTCACGGATTCTTGAGCTTCTTCCTGCTCGTCCTCCTCACACACAGCTGGACTCTCCACTGCAGCACAGACACACACGTCAGTACAAACATACACATCAGTACAGACACACACATCAGTACACACACACCTCAGTACAGACACACGCGTCAGTACAGACACACACACGTCAGTACAGACACACACACGTCAGTACAGACACACGCATCAGTACCAACACACACGCATCAGTACAGACACACACACGTCAGTACAGACACACGCGTCAGTACCGACACACGCGTCAGTACCGACACACGCGTCAGTACCGACACACACGTGTCAGTACCGACACACACACGTCAGTACAGACACATGCGTCAGTACAGACACACACAGTCAGCGCGAACACGTGCACGACACATGTCAGTACAGACACACACACGTCAGTACAGACACACACTTCAGTACAGACACACACGCGTCAGTACAGACACACACACGTCAGTACAGACACACGCGTCAGTGCCGACACACGCGTCAGTACCGACACACGCGTCAGTACCGACACACACACGTCAGTACAGAAACACGCGTCAGTACAGACACACACGCGTCAGTACCGACACACACGCGTCAGTACAGACACACATGCGTCAGTACCGACACACACGCGTCAGTACCGACACACACGCGTCAGTACAGACACACACGCGTCAGTACAGAAACACGCGTCAGTACCGACGCACACACGTCAGTACAGACACACACTTCAGTACAGACACACACGTCAGTACAGACACACACGTCAGTACAGACACACACGTCAGTACAGACACACACGTCAGTACAGACACAAACTTCAGTACAGACACACGCGTCAATACAGACACACGCGCCAGTACAGACACTCGCGTCAGTACAGACACACACATCAGTACAGACACACACATCAGTACAAACACACATCATTACAGACACACACATCAGTACAGACCCACACATTAGTACAGACACACACATCTCAATACAGACACACATCAGTACAGACACACACATCAGTAGACACACACATCTCAATACAGACACACATCAGTACAAACACACACATCAGTACAGACACACACATCTCAATACAGACACACACATCTCAATACAGACACACATCTCAATACAGACACACATCAGTACAGACACACACATCTCAATACAGACACACACATCAGTACAGACACACACATCTCAATACAGACACACATCAGTACAGACACACACATCAGTACAGACACACACATCTCAATACAGACACACATCAGTACAGACACACACATCTCAATACAGACACACATCAGTACAGACACACACATCAGTACAGACACACACATCAGCACAGACACACACATCAGTACAGACACACACCCGTGCAGTCCCTTCCTGGGACCTCCAGCTGCTGGTGCGACTCTGGTCTGCTGACCACAGGTGCATCTCCGGCCTCTGCAAGGTTCTCCGTCAGGATCCTCAGCAGCATCGTCAGGTCGTTCTGACTCAGCGCCACCTGCAGGTCACAATAGAAGATCACATGATGATCCAACTCTTGCATTTGTTCATGAGTGACGTCAGAATATTTCCTTTTTTATTCAGCAGAATTATTTTGAAGGATTTAATTGAATAATTTCTAAATCAAAAGATTAAATTGATTTATTTATGAAAATAATTGTTGAAAAATCTAAACTATTGCATTTATTATTAGACAAAGTTTGATATTCCAGTAATTCAACAACAAAATGTTCTAAATTAAAAAAAATAAAACTTGCGATCAACAAGTAAATGTTGGTATAATAGAGTCACCAGACAAAACTAACAGAGCTCAGAGCTACTGGATCAAACTTTCAACCAATCACATGACGCAAAGATGATCATGTGACATGGATTAAGAAAATGGATATTTTATATATGACTCACAAGATCCAGTAGCTCTGTGTTCTGTTGGTTTTGTCTGGTGACTCTATTATAACAACTTTTTATACTGAATTTTAAAGACTTTGAACTAAACAAAATTGAATTGAGAAAATGTGTCAGAAATGGAATTTTAACATCAAACTCTACGTTTAAAATAAGAAAGAAATCATAATTTATTTTACATTTGAATTTTTTTACATTATTTCCATTTTTATTTAAATGTATTGGTTTCATCACCAATTTGAAATGTTCTGATGACACTGATCTACTACCATCGCACTATGAGACTGTACACCTGGTCAGGATCTACACCTGGTCTGGATCTACACCTGGTCAGGATCTACACCTGGTCAGGATCTACACCTGGTCTGGATCTACACCTGGTCTGGATCTACACCTGGTATGGATCTACACCTGGTCTGGATCTACACCTGGTCAGGATCTACACCTGGTCAGGATCTACACCTGGTCTGGATCTACACCTGGTCAGGATCTACACCTGGTCAGGATCTACACCTGGTCTGGATCTACACCTGGTCTGGATCTACACCTGGTCTGGATCTACACCTGGTCTGGATCTACACCTGGTCAGGATCTACACCTGGTCTGGATCTACACCTGGTCTGGATCTACACCTGGTCTGGATCTACACCTGGTCAGGATCTACACCTGGTCTGGATCTACACCTGGTCAGGATCTACACCTGGTCAGGATCTACACCTGGTCTGGATCTACACCTGGTCTGGATCTACACCTGGTCAGGATCTACACCTGGTCAGGATCTACACCTTGGATCTACACCTGCAGCGGATCTACACCTGGTCTGGATCTACACCTGGTCAGGATCTACACCTGGTCTGGATCTACACCTGGTCTGGATCTACACCTGGTCAGGATCTACACCTGGTCTGGATCTACACCTGGTCTGGACCTACACCTGGTCAGGATCTACACCTGGTCTGGATCTACACCTGGTCTGGATCTACACCTGTGCTGACCAAACAACACGTCTAGATACCTTTGCTGGTCGCCATGACGACTGGACGACGAGCGAGAGAGCATTCAAGAGAGAGTTACATCATCATCATCATCTTCATCTTCATCCTCATCATCACTTGATTATGTACAAGAAATATATTTTTTTAACTCTTCTAACAAGTTTGAAACAAATGAATTACGACCAAAACATGTATATTCAACTTTAAATACAATCGAGGTAAAAGAAAATATTAACTTAAATAACAGGAAATACTTTTCACAAAACTGTGTCAATATTTAACTTGTTTTTGTCATTATTATTCTTTTAAGTATCATTTGATTTTAATTCATATTATTTTAATTATGAATGTTTTACCATTACTTCAATGTATGTTTTTAATATTATTTTATTATTATTTTATTATTATTATAATTGTATTCATATTATTATCGTTTTTCTTTCATCATTATTATTTTTTTGTTGCTATTTGTATTGTTTTTGTTATAAATTGTATTCATTGTATTGAAGTTTTTATTGTATCTTTTTTTATTCTTTATTAATTCACGTATTATTGTTTCTATGTCTATCATTATTATTAACTGAATTATTGTTTTTATTATTTTATTAGTTGTATTATTCATTTTTAACACGTTTAAGTTTCTCTGACGACTCAAATCTCTCGACTAAATGATAAATAAAATGTTTTCTTTCTCATCTTGAGAAGTTTTTACTAAAATCATCTCCTGGATCTCGTACGTTGTAAACAAACAATTTGCAATTGAGTTGTTGAAGGTTTGTGCTCCAGTGGGTTCTGGTCTCACCCTCATGGGCTTCAGGTCTCCGTTGATCTGGACCGCCGCCATCTTCTGGTACCAGGACGCCGCCAAGTTCCTGCTGATGCACAGATGCAGGTTGACCGGCTCCAGCAGCTCCACGTCGGGTCGACCCGCCTCCGGGTCCAGGTTGGTTCTGGGAACAAAAGGAGGCGGTTTTCGGGCGGTTCTTTCTACGCCCCAGGGTCCAGGTTCCTCCGCAGGTGTTCACGCACCTTGACAGCTTGAGCTGGGTGAACTGGACCTCCATGTTGTCGATGATGGCGGGCAGCGGGCGCCCCTCCACGGGCAGCTGGGAGAAGCGGTTCTGGACCGTGATGAGACCCAGATCCATGACCAGGGCGTGGTGGGAGGAGGACGACTGCGGGACCACGATGAGCGGCGCCTTCAGCTTGATGTCCATGGACAGTCTGAAGCTCTTCTGGGCGAAGTCCCGCACGCTGGACGCCGCCTTCTCCGCCGCCTGAGCCGTGGCGGCGCTCAGAGCTTCCTTGGCCGTCTGGAAGTTGTTGGTGAAATCCTGCGGGACGAGAGAGCGTGAGACAGTCGTCCCGCCACGGTCCCGGGTGTGAAGACGCACCAGCAGGGACATGAAGAAGCGGTGCAGGTAGACCACTTGGATGCAGCCCACGCTCAAGGTCACCGCCCCGTCCGTCCTGGATGTGTCGGAGTAGCCGAAACCTTCCGTGTCGTTGGGCGTCAGACTCATGGAGAAGTTGAAGACCTCGTCGCCCACGATGGACACCGCCTGGAGGACGGAGAGAGAGAAGGCGGTCAGAAGGTGAACGAGGTCATTGCGGGGGTGACGCACGTTCTTGTGGACGCTTCCCGGATCCACGTTCAGGACCAGGAAATCCTTGAGACGGGCCCTCAGGTGGGTCTGGTTCCCCTGACTGAGCAGGGACCCGTGGAGACCTGCAGAGGACGGAGAGGTCAGGCGGTTGCGGGGCAGTAGACTCACTCGGTACCATAACATGAAAGTTACTCATCATAACGTGAAAGTTACTCTTCATAACATAAAAGTTACACGTCCTAATGTAAAAGTTACTCTCCCTAACATGAAAGTTACTCGTTATAACATGAAAGTTACTCGTGATGACATGAAAGTTACTCGTCATAACGTGAAGATTCCTCTTCTTTAAGTGAAAGTTACTGGTCCTAACGTGAAAGTTACTCGTCATAAGGTGAAGGTTCCTCTTCTTTACGTGAAAGTAACCCGTCATAACGTGAAAGTTACTCGTCATAAGGTGAAGGTTCCTCTTCTTTACGTGAAAGTTACTGGTCCTAACGTGAAAGTTACTCTTCATAACGTGAAAGTTACTCTTCTTTAAGTGAAAGTTACTTGTCATAACGTAAAAGTTACTCGTCATAACGTGAAAGTTACTCGTCATAACGTGAAAGTTACTCGTCATAACGTGAAAGTTACTCGTCATAACGTGAAAGTTACTTGTCATAACGTAAAAGTTACTCGTCATAACGTGAAAGTTACTCGTCATAACGTGAAAGTTACTCTTCTTTACCTGAAAGTTACTCGTCATAACGTGAAAGTTACTCTTCTTTACGTAAAAAGTTACTCGTCATAACGTAAAAGTTACTCTTCTTTACCTGAAAGTTACTCGTCATAACGTAAAAGTTACTCGTCATAACGTGAAAGTTACTCTTCTTTACGTAAAAAGTTACTCGTCATAACGTAAAAGTTACTCGTCATAACGTGAAAGTTACTCTTCTTTACGTAAAAAGTTACTCGTCATAACGTAAAAGTTACTCGTCATAACGTGAAAGTTACTCTTCATAACGTGAAAGTTACTCTTCATAACATGAAAGTTACTCGTCATAACGTGAAAGTTACTCTTCTTTACGTGAAAGTTACTCGTCATAACGTGAAAGTTACTCTTCTTTACGTGAAAGTTACTCGTCCTGTCATGAAAGTTACTCGTCATAATGTAAAAGTTACTCGTCATAACGTGAAGGTTACTCTTCTTTACGTGAAAGTTACTCGTCATGACACGAAAGTTACCTGTTATAACATGAAAGTTACTCGTCATGACGTGAAAGTTACTCTGACTCAGTACCTTGGATCTTGATCTCCGCCATGTTTCGACTCTGGTCACACACCAGGACGTTGAAGGTCCCGAGTGACATCATCACCTTCAGGTCGATGACATCACTTGAAGCAGGAGACGCTACGGTGGCTGAGAGGAGACAAACAAGGTCATCATCAGAATATGGAGGATTGAATTAAATGTTTCTTAACTGAATATTTTAACTAATATTCTTATAAATTCCATAAAAAATGATGACATGATGTGATACAGATTTTTGAATGATTTATTAATTTAAATAAAAGCATTCAAAGCTGGTTTCATTCATAAACTTAATGAAGACTCACCAGACTTGGTGGTCGACGTCTCCTCTGTCTTCGCTCGGACGTCCTTCTCCAGCGCTGGGACGCTGCCAGAGGAGAGCGCCACCGACAGGAAGTTGATGGCGGAGAGCAGAGCCTGGGTGTGAAGCAGCAGGTCCAGCGAGGAGAACGTGACCTGGTGATGAAGAGTTGGTGTAAAACATAGCGACCACCAGGGGGCGACCGTCACTCACGTTGATCATTTTCTCCGTGTTCTTGTAGACGCTCGCGAAGTTCGGACCAAAGCGGTCGGCCTGGAAACAAACAGCAGTGAAGGTCGAGAGCTCAAGAATAATCTATAACATTATGACCACTTCTTAGTCAACGTCTAGAGCAGAGAAAGTGCAGCAAACTTTTCCTTTTCATTTATTTATTGTCTTCGGACCCACTATAGCGCCATGAACGCAAAAAAAGATTAACGTGAAAGTTACTTATCATAACGTGAAAGTTACTTATCATAACGTGAAAGTTACTTATCATAAAGTGAAAGTTACTCTTTCTAATGAGAAGGTACTCGTCATAACGTGAAAGTTACTCTTCATAACGTGAAAGTTACTCGTCCTAACGTCAAAGTTACTCGTCATAACCTGAACATTACTCGTCCTAACGTGAAAGTTACTCGTCATAACCTGAACATTTCTCGTCATAACATGAAAGTTACTCTTCATAACGTGAAAGTTACTCGTCCTAACGTCAAAGTTACTCGTCATAACCTGAACATTACTCATCCTAACGTGAAAGTTACTCGTCATAACCTGAACATTTCTCGTCATAACGTGAAAGTTACTCTTCATAACGTGAAAGTTACTCGTCCTAACGTCAAAGTTACTCGTCATAACATGAACATTACTCGTCCTAACGTCAAAGTTACTCGTCATAACCTGAACATTCCTCGTCATAACGTGAAAGTTACTCGTCATAACGTGAAAGTTACTCGTCCTAACGTCAAAGTTACTCGTCATAACCTGAACATTACTCGTCATAACGTGAAAGTTACTCGTCATAACGTCAAAGTTACTCGTCATAACCTTAACATTTCTCGTCATAACGTGAAAGTTACTCTTCATAACGTGAAAGTTACTCGTCCTAACGTCAAAGTTACTCGTCATAACCTGAACATTACTCGTCCTAACGTCAAAGTTACTTGTCATAACATGTACATTACTCGTCCTAACGTGAAAGTTACTCGTCCTAACGTCAAAGTTACTCGTCATAACCTGAACATTCCTCGTCATAACGTGAAAGTTACTCGTCATAACGTGAAAGTTACTCGTCCTAACGTCAAAGTTACTCGTCATAACCTGAACATTACTCGTCATAACGTGAAAGTTACTCGTCATAACGTCAAAGTTACTCGTCATAACCTGAACATTACTCGTACATTACTCGTCCTAACGTCAAAGTTACTCGTCATAACCTGAACATTACTCGTCCTAACGTCAAAGTTACTCGTCATAACCTGAACATTACTTGTCATAACGTGAAAGTTACTCGTCATAACCTGAACATTACTCGTCCTAACGTCAAAGTTACTCGTCATAACCTGAACATTCCTCGTCATAACGTGAAAGTTACTCGTCCTAACGTCAAAGTTACTCGTCATAACCTGAACATTACTCGTCCTAACGTCAAAGTTACTCATCAAAACCTGAACATTCCTCGTCATAACGTGAAAGTTACTCGTCCTAATGTCAAATTTACTCGTCATAACCTGAACATTACTCGTCATAACCTGAACATTACTCGTCCTAACGTCAAAGTTACTCGTCATAACCTGAACATTCCTCGTCATAACGTGAAAGTTACTCGTCCTAACGTGAAAATTACTCTTCATAACGTGAAAGATAATCATCTCAATGTAAAAAATACTTGTATATCTCATATTTAAAAATATCTTTTCTAGGATATTTAACAGTTTTGTCCTTACTTACTTACTTGAAGTTTTATACTGAAGAAATGAACAATCGTACCTTGAAGAATTGAACCTTCAGCAGTTCTGAGGAGGATTCGACCGAAGTACTGATGAGACACAGAGGCTTTCCACCCGAGTCTGAGAACACCCATGACTTAAGAACAAAATCACAACACGACGGGAAACAAACCCACAAACTGGGCTGACCTTTGAACTCGAGGCTCTTCAGCTCCATCTGGCGGATGTAACTGGTGGCGCACATGTCGTACTTGCGGAGCTCGGTGTCGATGCCCAGCTGAGTGACGCTGAAGTCCAAGAAAGGGATCTCCTGCTCCTTAGTGAGCTTCTTGAGTGTCAGCGACACCTAGAGGACAACACGAGAATAGAGGAGTCAGAGAGTATCAGCGTGATCAGATTGTTGAAAGAATTGATCATTTTAAATCTTTTTTTATTTAAATGTTTTTCTAGCATTTAATTACTTACTTATTACTAGGAATAATTCAAGTTCTATTGGAAATGGTTATTTTTCAAAATGAATTATTTTGAAACAAAGTTTTGTTTTTTAATTCTAATAATTCAAAAATAAAGGTTTTAAATAAAAAAAATATTTTAGATTTTTATTCTTTTAAATTCAATATAAAAAATTGGTATAATTAGGACGTTTTTTTTACAGCAAACAGAAAAGAAAGTGAAAAAACGGCTAAATCCAACTTTCATGTCACGACGATCGTGACAATATCCAGTAGATCGGTGCTCTGTTGGTTTTGTCTGCTGACACTATTATACCAATATTTTTATATTGAATTTAAAAGACTAGGAATTCAAAAATATAGACATTTGAAAATGTATTTTTTAAATGATTGGAGTTATTATGATATTAAACTTATAAATAAATAAATTATTCAATAAAATCATGTTAAACTTTTGATATAGAAAAACATTAACAAGTTAAACAATTAAAATATTATTATAGAAATGATTTGAATTAACTTTTGAAAAATAATTAAATTGTTTTAAAATAAAACTAATTCAAGTTTCAACGTTTGAAATGTTACAATAAATCTCTCAATATTCTAATGACACTGATGTCGTTCCAGGTTCTCACCTCTGTGATCTCAAACTTGAGCAGAACATTGACAACGTTCTCGGTGGAGTCTCCGTTGCTCAACGCCGACCTGTCTTCTGGAGACTTCTGCGTCTCCGCAGGAAGTCCCGCGAGCTTCTCTGTGAGGAGATGAAAGCAGGAGGTGAAGATGGAGGTGAGGATGGAGGTGAGGATGGAGGTGAGGATGGAGGTGAGGATGGAGGTGAGGATGGAGGTGAGGATGGAGGTGAAGATCGAGGTGAGGATGGAGGTGAGGATGGAGGTGAAGATGGAGGTGAGGATGGAGGTGAGGATGGAGGTGAGGATGGAGGTGAGGATGGAGGTGAGGATGGAGGTGAGGATGGAGGCGAGGATGGAGGTGAAGATGGAGGTGAGGATCGAGGTGAGGATGGAAGTGAAGATGAGATGGAGGTGAGGATGGAGGGAGGAGAGGTGAGGATGGAGGTGAGAGATGGAGGTGAGGATGGAGGCGAGGATGGAGGTGAAGATCGAGGTGAGGATCGAGGTGAGGATGGAGGTGAGGATGGAGGCGAGGATGGAGGTGAGGATGGAGGCGAGGATGGAGGTGAGGATGGAGGTGAGGATGGAGGTGAGGATGGAGGTGAGGATGGAGGTGAGGATGGAGGTGAGGATGGAGGTGAGGATGGAGGTGAGGATGGAGGTGAGGATGGAGGTGAGGATGGAGGTGAGGATGGAGGTGAGGATGGAGGTGAGGATGGAGGTGAGGATGGAGGTGAGGATGGAGGTGAGGATGGAGGTGAGGATGGAGGTGAGGATGGAGGTGAGGATGGAGGTGAGGATGGAGGTGAGGATGGAGGTGAGGATGGAGGTGAGGATGGAGGTGAGGATGGAGGTGAGGATGGAGGTGAGGATGGAGGTGAGGATGGAGGTGAGGATGGAGGTGAGGATGGAGGTGAAGATGGAGGTGAGGATGGAGGTGAGGATGGAGGTGAGGATGGAGGTGAGGATGGAGGTGAGGATGGAGGTGAGGATGGAGGTGAGGATGGAGGTGAGGATGGAGGCGAGGATGGAGGTGAGGATGGAGGCGAAGATCGAGGTGAGGATGGAGGTGAGGATGGAGGTGAGGATGGAGGTGAGGATGGAGGCGAGGATGGAGGTGAGGATGGAGGTGAAGATCGAGGAGAGGATGGAGGTGAGGATGGAGGTGAGGATGGAGGTGAAGATCGAGGTGAGGATGGAGGTGAGGATGGAGGTCAACGAATGAAAGAACATGTTTGTCACGAACCTGGGTTTGCGTGTTGGACGACTTCCTGCTCCTGACTCCCCTCGCCGATGTTCTCCAGGAGGACCTTCATGAGCACGCCGAGGTCCTCCTCCCCGAGCACCATCTGAGGACAAGAGGGGTTGAGAGCCGCTCGCTGACGTGACAACGTGACGACGGTCGCACCTTCAGGGACTGCAGGACCCCCTGGACCTGGACCCCAGGGATGTGGCCGCACCAGGACGCCGCCAGGTTGCGTGTGATGAGGAGATCGAAACTGATGGGCTGCAGGATCTCGATGTCGGGCTGAGACGAGTTCTTCTGCAGGGATGTCCTGCACAGACAGAGCAGTCGGAATATGACATGAAGTCAACATTTAAAATATGAAAGAAAAAAACTAAATAATTGAATTTAATGATTTTTTTTTTTTTTTACACATAGTTTGTTATTCTTATTCCAATAATTTAAAAAAAATGTTCTGAATTCTATACGTCTGTGTGCGTGTGTGTGCGTGCGTCTGTGTGCGTCTGTGTGCGTGTGTGTGCGTCTGTGTGCGTCTGTGTGTTCTGTTGAGGTGGACGATACCTGGAGAGCTTAAGCTGCGTGAGCTTCACGTCCATCTTCTCCAGAACCACCGGCAGAGCGAGTCCATCCACGGGCAGGAGGGAGAAGCGGTTCTGGACGGTGATGAGACCCAGATCCATGACCAGGGCGTGGTGGGAGGAGGACGACTGCGGGACCACGACCAGCGGCGCCTTCAGCCTGATGTCCATGGACAGTCTGAAGCTCTTCTGGGCCAAGTCTCGCACGCTGGACGCCGCCTTCTCTGCCGCCTGAGCCGTGGCGGCGCTTAGAGCTTCCTTCGCCGTCTGGAAGTTGTTGACGAACGTCTGGAGGGAAGAAGAGAAGTGTGGAGGTCAACAGCAGTGAGAGAGATGGAGGGATGGATGGAGGGATGGATGGATGGTGAGATGGAGAGATGAGAAATTAGAGATGGCGAGATGAGAAATTAGAGATGGAGAGATGAAGAGATGAGAGATATGAGATGGAAAGATGGAGAGAGAGATGGAGGGATACAGAGATGGAGGGATGAAGAGATGGAGGGATAGAGAGATGGAGGGAGTGATGAGAGATGGAAAGATGGAGAGATGGAGGGATAGAGAGATGTAGAGATGGAGGGATAGAGAGATGGAGAGATGTAGAGATGGAGGGACAGAGAGATAGAGGGATGGAGAGAAGGAGAGATGTAATGGATGTGATGGAGGGATATAGAGATGGAGGGATGGACAGGTGGAGAGATGAGCGATGGAGAGATGGAGAGATGGAGGGATGAAGAAAAGAAGAGATAGAGAGATGTGATGGATTTGATGGATGTGATGGAGGGATGAAGAGAAGAAGAGAAGAAGAGATGTGATGGAGGGATGAAGAGAAGGAGAGATGAAGATATGTGATGGATTTGATGGATGTGATGGAGGGATGAAGAGAAGAAGAGATGTGATGGAGGGATGAAGAGAAGAAGAGATGGAGATATGTGATGGATTTGATGGATGTGATGGAGGTATGAAGAGAAGAAGAGAAGAAGAGATGTGATGGAGGGATGAAGAGAAGAAGAGATGTGATGGAGGGATGAAGAGAAGAAGAGATGGAGATATGTGATGGATTTGATGGATGTGATGGAGGGATGAAGAGAAGAAGAGATGTGAAGGAGGGATGAAGAGAAGAAGAGATGGAGATATGTGATGGATTTGATGGATGTGATGGAGGGATGAAGAGAAGAAGAGATGGAGAGATGTGATGGATTTGATGGATGTGATGGAAGGATGAAGAGAAGAAGAGATGGAGAGATGTGATGGATTTGATGGATGTGATGGAGGGATGAAGAGAAGAAGAGATGGAGAGATGTGATGGATTTGATGGATGTGATGGAGGGATGAAGAGAAGAAGAGATGGAGAGATGTGATGGATTTGATGGATGTGATGGAGGGATGAAGAGAAGAAGAGATGGAGAGATGTGATGGATGTGATGGAGGGATGAAGAGAAGAAGAGAAGAAGAGATGGAGAGATGTGATCCATCGTTTGTTTCATAAACTTTCTTTCCATTCAAAAGAGACGAAGATGAAAGTTGTTCGACTCAAGAGTTTCTTCGACACGACGTCAGTGAAACATTAATAAACTAAAACATCTAAATATATGTATAATAAATATTGAACATCACTTTATTCATGATTTATATTTTACTGTTGATTAGTTTTATGAACGACAACATTTCTCAATGTTTGTGTCAATAAATCCTCAAATATAAGTTTTTCTTTTAACACTAAACTATATATTAAACGTTTTATTATCCACGGAACTACATCTTCAATATATTGATTGAATTTTACTTTTTAAATATAAACACGCTGAATATTTATTATTGAAATGTCTTTCAATTTTTTAATCCTTTAATTTACGCTTTTTTTTAATGAAAAATATTAAAATTAATGTAATTATTCAAATATTTACAAAATGAATTATTTAGTTTTTACACATAGAGTTTGTTTTTATAATTTAAATAATTAAATAATTAATGTTCAACATTTAATTCATTTGTAGCCTTTAAAGTTCAATATAAAATGTGTGTATAATAGTGACAACAGTTAAATTATTAATATTTTTATTCTTAACCACTAGTTCAACTTTATTTTCTGACCTTTCCACCAATTCTTTCTTTTTTTCACCCTTTTTTAAGCATTTTCTGTCCCTTAAAATGAATAAAAACATGTGAAAAAAGCTTTGATATAATATTGTTAAATCATTTATGAAAATAAACAAAAAAGTTTATAATCCAACAACAAAATTAGCTCCGTTCTTATTATTGTACTTGAAGTAATTTTAGTTCATTTATGTAGTTTAGAGATGAAGACGCAGAAGAAAGATCTGAGGAGACATTTTGAGGATCAAGCTTTGCAAACAAAACGATGGACCTTCTTCTTCCTTGTTTCGCCGCGGAAACGAGCGAGTTATGGTCGAGGTCATGTGGGTCATGAAGGGGGCGGGGGCCGTGAGGGGGCGGGGCCGTGAGGGGCGGGGCCGTGAGGGGGCGGGGCTTATGGCAGCAGCAGTGCAGCATGTTGAGTCGAGATCTCATCCACATGCCAAACATCTGCCATTCATTGCCAACATGATGGTATAAAAATATCTCTTCTAACGCTCAGTCTCGTGGGACTTGCATCGGTTTCCCGCCAAACTGAGCGACATCAGAGAGGAGCTGCCGGCGCGTCGTGATATCACCAAATCAATAATAAATCCTCCTCCTTGTACACGCACACATAACACTTTATAAATAACCTGATGCTAACAACTTAGCTCGTTAGCATACGGTGAAGACGGACAGGTTTGTTTGGAAGTTCACGATCTTATAAGAAAACAACTGAGAAGAGATGAAAAGTTCTTACAATATGCGTCACCATAGCAACCGAGCCTAGCAAGCTGCGCCGCACAGTTCACAGACGGACGGAGACGTAAACAACAACGAGACATAGAAGTACAAATTGACAACTTTACAGAACGTGACACTGATTGGTCAAAGTGAACATTTAAGAAATTACTGATTTGACTGATTAATTGATCAATAAAAAAATCATTAACTATCGCACATGTTTTCAATATGCATATCGCACGTGTCAATATCGCTATTTTTTCGATATATCGTGCAGCCATATGTTGCATCATAACATTGTTTAGTTCAAGCAGCTGAACAAGTTGTTAGAATCACAGACTTTACCGTTTATGGGGAAAAAAAAGGATTCAATCGGTTTTATTTGGTCCGACAGGGCTTTTTGTCGGAAGCTAACGTTAGCACAGCGTGATGTCAACCGAGTTCTGACTGCATGACGACTTGAAAATAATCTCATGCTCCAATAATATATGGTTTCATTGATGAAATCGATTCCACATCAATTTATTTATTTTTATTTTTAACGCAGCCCGAGTCTTGATGCATGTGAGGGTGAATCTGGTCTATGTTTAGGTCGTTCCTTCAGTTGAGCTTCAGTTGAAAACATGCGTATTAGAACTCGATGGTCAATGATTCGTGAACGAAGTAATAATCCAGGATCTCAACAGTGAGCAGCACATGCAACTGAGAGCCTCTCGTGGATCAATACGTCATTATTTTCTCTCTAGAGTTGATTCGTGTCATGCTGGGGGAACATGGGAGGGTTGTGGGCGGAGCATGTGGTTCAGGTGTGGGGGTCCGGTGATCAGCATGAGCCAGGTGAAGGTGTTAGTGTGTTAACGCTAGAGTTGTACCTCGTCAGTAGAAACATGCCGAACACTAAACAAAGCCTGGAAGAACAAGAGACACCAACAGAGACGTGAAGAAAGAGTCAAGACGAGACGATCAGAGACACGAGGAGCGTCTCACATGGAAGCGTAAAGTCATCGGAACGTTTGACATTTAAATTGTTTGATTGAAATGTTGTTGTTTTCAAGCATTTTCTTTTATATAATAAGACTAAATCGTTTTAATAATAGAAAATATAATATTTTAAAATCAAATTAATTTCCCTTTTTACTCATAGAGTTTTATATTGTAGTTCAATTTATTAAGATATATATTTTCTAAGTATATCATTTTTTTTATTCATAGTCTTTCAAATTCAATATATAAATGTTGGTATAAAGTGACACCAGACAAAACCAACAGAGCACTGAGATACTTGATCAAACTTTCAGCCAATCATGTGACACCCAGACGATCATGTGACAACGTAGAAGCAAATCCAGTAGATCTGTGCTCTGTTGATGTTGTCTGGTGACTCTAGTACAGCAACATTTATGTATTTGAAAGACTATAAATAAATAAAAATACAATGTAAAAAATATTTTGATAATCTTTGGAAATAAAATATCAAACTCTACGTGTAAAATATTTAAAATTAATTCATAAAATGTTTCATATATTAAAAAAAAACGTATAATCTTTAAAAATATGAAAATGATTGAATAAAAAAAAATGCTTAAAAAAACATTTAAATAAAAAACATTTCAACACTTTAAATGTAAAATTCTTGATGTCAGCGAAAAAACTTCCATAGTTGTGTTGTGTACTCAAGTGTAATGTCGGCATCTGACCAGCAGGGACATGAGGAACTTGTGCAGGTAGACGATCCGAATGCATCCCAGACGCATCGTGACTTTGCCGTCGACCCGCGACATGTCGGCGTATCCGTCGCCCTCCGTCGCCCCCGGAAACAAGGACATGTTGAAGCTGAACACCTCCTCGCCCATGATGGACACGGCCTGCAGGGGGCGGTCAAGTACATGCTGATGCTGCTCGTGTGCACAACGCACGCCGCCGTAGAGATCTGACCTTGGAGTGCACGGAGTTGGGGTTCAGGTCCGACACCACGATGTCTCGGAGTCGTGCGGACACTTCCGTCTGCTTGGCCTGGACGGCCACCGAGCCCTGGATCCCTGCAGGAGGCCAGAATCTCAGAACCAGCAGAGAAACCCCAAGAACCTCTGGAGGTGATCCGAACCTTGAATCCTGATGTCGGCGATGCTGCGGAGACTGTCGGACACCTCCACGTGGAAACACCCCAACACGGCGAACAACTTGAAGCTGAAAATGTCGCCATCTTTGGTTCCTTTTGGTACTGCAGCACGAGAAGGACGTTAATCTCGTTTTCAAGACTCCGTCGATCTTCGCTCACCAGTCCGGTCCTGGCCGGCCTTCTCCACCTGTCTCTTGGCGTCCTGGTCCCGGCCGGCGGTCAGCTGGGGGGGCACGGCCGAGTTCAGGTAGTTGATGGTGGACAGCAGCGCCTCCGTGTGGAGCAGGAGGTGAAGCGACGAAAACTCCACCTGTAAATTAGTTTCCAAGTATGTTAATTAGTTTCAAAGTTTGTAAATTAGTTTCAAAGTTTGTAAATTAGTTTCAAAGTTTGTAAATTAGTTTCAAAGTTTGTAAATTAGTTTCAAAGTTTGTAAATTAGTTTCCAAGTTTGTAAATTAGTTAAGAAGTTTGTTAATTAGTTTCAAGTTTGTAAATTGTTCCAAGTTAAATAGTTAGAAGTTTGTAAATTAGTTTCCAAGTTTGTAAATTAGTTAAGAAGTTTGTTAATTAGTTTCAAAGTTTGTAAATTAGTTTCAAAGTTTGTAAATTAGTTTCCAAGTTTGTAAATTAGTTAAGAAGTTTGTAAATTAGTTTCAAAGTTTGTAAATTAGTTTCAAAGTTTGTAAATTAGTTAAGAAGTTTGTAAATTAGTTAAGACGTTTGTAAATTTGTTTCACAGTTTGTAAATTAGTTAAGAAGTTTGTTAATTAGTTTCAAAGTTTGTAAATTAGTTTCCAAGTATGTTAATTAGTTTCAAAGTTTGTAAATTAGTTTCAAAGTTTGTAAATTAGTTTCCACGTATGTTAATTAGTTAAGAAGTTTGTAAATTATTTTCAAAGTTTATTAATTAGTTTCGAAGTTTGAAAATTATTTTCCAAGTTTGTAAATTAGTTAAGAAGTTTGTTAATTAGTTAAGAAGTTTGTAAATTAGTTTAAAAGTTTTTTAATTAGTTTTGAAGTTTGTTAATTAGTTAAAAAGTTAGTAAATTACTTTTCGAAGTTTGTTAATTAGTTAAGAAGTTTGTAAATATTTAATATTTTAATTAATATTTTAATAATAATTTTGTAATATTTATTTCAGAGTTTTCATTTTGTTTAAGAGTTTTTCAATTTGTTTCGGAAAAATCAAATTTTGTTTCTGAATTTGAAACTTTGTTTCACTGAAATTGTAAATTTGATTTTAAAATGGTTTACATTTGTTTCAGGAAATTCTAAATTGATTTTAACCCTTCAAGGTCCAGGTGACCGTTAGGCCCGAAAACAAATGTGTTTTGTAGTATCCCTTGTGTTGTCCACAAGCACACCAGACAAATTAGTTTTCGGGCCTTGGGTCACCTTGACCTAATGGAAATTGTAAATGTGTTTTTGCACTGGGCCACTGTACAAGGTCGGTATGTGGAAATAAAAAGCTGACGATCGACGGCTCTGGACTCTGAGCTGCAGGAGGAGATGAAACCATGTTGTTGTGAGTCAGTCAGTCGACTCGCCTTCATCGTCTGCTCGCTGTTGTCGAACTGGGTCCTGAAACTGGGTCCACTGGGATCAGCCTGAGACACACAGAGACAGTCTTTGTTTGATCAGCACAAACACAACAGAAATACTCGTAAAAAAAAGTACTTCAATACCTACATGTTTTACTCGTGACTTGGTTTATACTTTTCAAGATGTAATTTTTACTTTTATGTTCAGTAGAAAAGTTATTTCTAATGAATGAATTAATAATTATCAGTAATTTACGTTTTACTGTCAAACGTTTAAAAAAATAAGAAATCACAACAACAAGTTACACTAGTCCTCACTGCGAAGTATGGTGTGTGTTTGTCAAGAGTGTGTTGATACGTATAACGATATATAGCGATGTAGAGTGATAATGTAGTAACAAGTATATTTGTGAAGTATTGTTGAGTACTTGACTCTGGTGTTGTGATAGTGTACTAACAAGGATATATGTGAAGTATTGTTGAGTACTTGACTCTGGTGTTGTGATAGTGTAGTAACAAGTATATATGTGTAGTATTGTTGAGTACTTGACTCTGGTGTTGTGATAGTGTACTAACAAGGATATATGTGAAGTATTGTTGAGTACTTGACTCTGGTGTTGCAATAGTAAAGTAACAAGTATATAGGTGTAGTTTTGTCGAGTACTTGACTCTGGTGTCGTGATAGTATAGTAACAAGTATATAGGTGTAGTATTGTCCAGTACTTGACTCTGGTGTTGTGATCGTGTAGTAACAAGTATATAGGTGTAGTATTGTACAGTACTTGACTCTGGTATTGTGATAGTGTAGTAACAAGTATATATGTGTAGTATTGTCGAGTACTTGACTCTGGCGTTGTGATCGTGTAGTATCAAGTATATATGTGTAGTATTGTCCAGTACTTGACTCTGGTGTTGTGATAGTGTAGTAACAAGTATATATGTGTAGTATTGTCCAGTACTTGACTCTGGTGTTGTGATAGTGTAGTAACAAGTATATATGTGTGTAGTATTGTCGAGTACTTGACTCTGGTGTTGTGATAGTGTAGTAACAAGTATATATGTGTAGTATTGTCGAGTACTTGACTCTGGCGTTGTGATCGTGTAGTAACAAGTATATAGGTGTAGTATTGTCCAGTACTTGACTCTGGTGTTGTGATAGTGTACTAACAAGTATATATGTGTAGTATTGTACAGTACTTGACTCTGGTGTTGTGATCGTGTAGTAACAAGTATATAGGTGTAGTATTGTCGAGTACTTGACTCTGGTGTTGTGATCGTGTAGTAACAAGTATATATGTGTAGTCTTGTCCAGTACTTGACTCTGGTGTTGTGATCGTGTAGTAACAAGGATATATGTGTAGTATTGTCGAGTACTTGACTCTGGTGTTGTGATAGTGTACTAACAAGTATATATGTGTAGTATTGTCGAGTACTTGACTCTGGTGTTGTGATCGTGTAGTAACAAGTATATAGGTGTAGTATTGTCGAGTACTTGACTCTGGTGTTGTGATCGTGTAGTAACAAGTATATATGTGTAGTCTTGTCCAGTACTTGACTCTGGTGTTGTGATCGTGTAGTAACAAGGATATATGTGTAGTATTGTCGAGTACTTGACTCTGGTGTTGTGATAGTGTAGTAACAAGTATATATGTGTAGTATTGTCCAGTACTTGACTCTGGTGTTGTAGTATTTACAGACCACATGACTCTCGTAACTACTTTCATTTGTTTTCAAACCAAAATATGTCCAAACAACAGCTTTAAAAGCTGCTGGACTCACTGTATCCTCTCGTCCTTAGTCGTCACATTTTATTCTTTAGCTGCGGAGGAAGTAATGACTGCTGCCATCTAGAGGCCGGAAGTTTGATTGCAACACAAAAATTAACAAACGCCTGGGAATATTTGCTAATTTTAAATAAAAAAATGGTTTTATTTTAAAAACACTTAAATTTAACTGTAAACCAAAACAGAACTATAGTTTATAAAAAACGATGCTCTTGAATGTTGATACAGTATCTGAGTATTTATACTTTCTAACACCTCGGCTCAGGACGAGTAAATGTGAATAAAGTGCATTTGAAGGACTGACCTTGGTGAACTCCACCTTCAGCAGGTCGGAGCTCTGCTGCTCGGACGAGCTGACCAGGTGAACGGGTCGGTTCCTTCCGTCTGCAACACAACCCTGGGTTAGTGAGTTCTGCCCTGGTTCCGATCCCGACCCGAGAGCCACCTGGCAGGTCGCAGTAGTCCAGCGCGATGGTGCGCAGGTACGACGTCACCGTCATGTCGAAGGTTCTCTTCTTCCCTTCGGCTCCGAGCTGACGCACCCTGAAGGCCAGCACCGTGCGCTCCTCGTGGTCCTGCCGGGTCAGCTCCAGCACCACCTGGACACACACGCGGGTCACCCGGGGTCACCGGTGCTCGGGGTCACCGTGGCGGGACTCACCTCTTTGACCTCGAACTTGAACTGCAGCTCCGCCAGCTCCTCCAGAGCCAGCAGGTGCTGGTCCTCGTCCGTGGACTTCTCGCTCGCGTCCTCCTCCGAGTCTGGGACCAAACCAGAGCACAGAGTTCCTGAGAAGTATGACTCAATGATGCAATCAATCCCATCAAAGTGAGTCACTCTGACTCAAGGTTATTAGTTATCCTCCCACAAACGAGTTGCTCCGGATGTTGACCAGGTTTAACTTCCTCAACACAAACTAGTCTCTCCTCGATTGTTATGATCACAACAAAAACTACATTTTTAACTGTTGTCATTTTGTTGTCGCACAATAAAAAAAATCACCCTCAACGACGGACATTCATGGACACACACTCACAGACACACACTCACAGACACAATAGCAGACCCACACTCGCGGACACACACACGCATAGAAAAGCTTTCAGTCACACAATCACAGAGCCACACTTGCAGACACACACACAGTAACACACTCGGACCCACATACACACACACACACTCACAGATACAAACTCGCAGAAGCACACTCAGGCACACAGAGCCACACACTCAGACACACACACACTCAAAGACACACACACACTCAAAGACACACACACACTCAGAGTCACAGACACACACACACACACACACTCAGACACAAACACTCGCAGACACAATCACAGAGCCAAACTTGCAGACACACACCGTAACACACTCGGACCCACACACACACACACACACTCACTCAAAGATACAAACTCGCAGAAGCACACTCAGGCACACAGAGCCACACACTCAGACACACACACACTCAGACACACACACACTCAAAGACACACACACACTCAGAGTCACAGACACACACACACACACTCAGACACAAACACTCGCAGACACAATCACAGAGCCAAACTTGCAGACACACACAGTAACACACTCGGACCCACACATACACTGACACACACACACCCACAGACAAAAGCTTCTTTCTTCAACATGCCTCTACAATGGATTGGCAGTATTGACTTTCCACTAACTTTAGACCCCTCCAGCACATTGACCTCCTTCTTTACACATGATTTTAGAGAGAGCGAGAAGTTCTTTTGTGATCTAAGTGTCGTTTCTTGTGAACACAACTCTCTCAGAGCGCACTAGGGTTGTGTGTTTGAAAAAGTGTCGACTCAGATGAAGGACCTCCAGACGCACCTGAGTCTAAGGTGTCCAGGAGACCCGGGTCGAGGCTCAGACCTCGAGGTCTGGTCTCCACCAGCGGAAGCACCTGCAGCAGGAAACACCAAACATGGTCAGAGTCAATCCAACCCTGGTGTCTTTCTTCTACCTTCTTCCTCGGGCTGGAGGGCGAGGAGGCCATGATGGGCAGAGGGATGGACTCCACCAGCTCCAGAACATTCTGGATCTTCTGGTCCGAGATCCTCACGTGCAGGAGAGGAAGTTCACCCGAGACTTTGAACCTGGAGCAGAAGAAGGATGGTCATGTGACCGAGTCGGTAAGAGCGAGTCGGTAAGAGAGTCGCTATGAGCATGTGTACATGTATGTGTGTGTACATGTGTGTGTACATGTGTGTGTGTGTACATGTGTGTGTGCGTGTGTGTACATGTGTGTGTACATGTGTGTGTGCACATACGAGTGTGTGTGTGTACATGTGTGTGTGTGTACATGTGTGTGTACATGTGTGTGTGTACATGTGTGTGTGTGTGTGTGTACATGTGTGTGTGTGTGTCTGTACATGTGTGTGCATGTTTGTGTGTAAATGTGTACATGTTTGTGTACATGTGTGTGTGTGTACATGTGTTTGTACATGTGTGTGCATGTGTGTGTACATGTACGTGTACATGTGTGTGTACATGTGTGTGCATGTGTGTGTACATGTGTGTGTACATGTGTGTGTACATGTGTGTGCATGTGTGTGTACATGTGTGTGTGTGTGTGTGTACATGTGTTTGTACATGTGTGTGCATGTGTGTGTACGTGTGTGTGCATGTGTGTGTACATGTGTGTGCATGTATGTGTACATGTGTGTGTACATGTGTTTGTACATGTGTGTGCATGTGTGTGTACGTGTGTGTGCATGTGTGTGTAAGTGTGTGTACATGTGTGTGCATGTGTGTGTACATGTGTGTGTACATGTGTGTGCATGTGTGTGTACATGTTTGTGTACATGTGTGTGCGTGTGTGTGTACATGTGTGTGTGTGTACATGTGTGTGTACATGTGTGTGTGTGTACATGTGTGTGTACATGTGTGTGCATGTGTGTGTACATGTGTGTGTGTGTGTGTGTACATGTGTTTGTACATGTGTGTGCATGTGTGTGAACGTGTGTGTGCATGTGTGTGTACATGTGTGTGCATGTGTGTGTACATGTGTGTGTGTGTGTGTACATGTGTTTGTACATGTGTGTGCATGTGTGTGTACGTGTGTGTGCATGTGTGTGTACATGTGTGTGCATGTGTGTGTGCATGTGTGTGTACATGTGTGTGTACATGTGTGTGCGTGTGTGTGTGTGTACATGTGTGTGTGTGTGTACATGTGTGTGTACATGTGTGTGTGTGTACATGTGTGTGTACATGTGTGTATATTGTGTACCTGGGCATCCGTGCGTCTCTGTCAATCATACACTTGCTCAGGTTGACAGTGAAGTCCATCGGCTGCAGGATGTGCTGAACTGAAGAATTCTGCTGCCGAGCGACTTTCCAGGCTTCACCTGAGGACAGGTGTACACATGAGGTACACACTCTCACAGGTGTGCGTGTGTGTGTGTGTGTGTGTGTACCTGACTTGCTGTACAGGACCTGCACTCGTCGCAGCTCCACACTGTATCTCTCGTAGGCTCGATCCATGATCTCCTCCAGAGACGAGGAGGACGAGGACGGACTGAGCGCACTCTGTTCAACACTGTTTAACTACACACAACACACAACACAAGAGTCAACACACACCTTCACTCTGTTCAACACTGTTCAACTACACACAACACAAGAGTCAACACACACCTTCACTCTGTTCAACACTGTTTAACTACACACAACACAAGAGTCAACACACACCATCGCTCTGTTCAACACTGTTCAACTACACACAACACACAACACAAGAGTCAACACACACCTTCACTCTGTTCAACACTGTTCAACTACACACAACACAAGAGTCAACACACACCTTCACTCTGTTCAACACTGTTCAACTACACACAACACACAACACAAGAGTCAACACACACCTTCACTCTGTTCAACACTGTTCAACTACACACAACACAAGAGTCAACACACACCTTCACTCTGTTCAACACTGTTCAACTACACACAACACAAGAGTCAACACACACCTTCACTCTGTTCAACACTGTTCAACTACACACAACACAAGAGTCAACACACACCTTCACTCTGTTCAACACTGTTCAACTACACACAACACACAACACAAGAGTCAACACACACCTTCACTCTGTTCAACACTGTTCAACTACACACAACACAAGAGTCAACACACCCCTTCACTCTGTTCAACACTGTTTAACTACACACAACACACAACACAAGAGTCAACACACACCTTCACTCTGTTCAACACTGTTCAACTACACACAACACACAACACAAGAGTCAACACACACCTTCACTCTGTTCAACACTGTTCAACTACACACAACACAAGAGTCAACACACACCTTCACTCTGTTCAACACTGTTCAACTACACACAACACAAGAGTCAACACACACCTTCACTCTGTTCAACACTGTTTAACTACACACAACACAAGAGTCAACACACACCATCGCTCTGTTCAACACTGTTTAACTACACACAACACACAACACAAGAGTCAACACACACCATCGCTCTGTTCAACACTGTTTAACTACACACAACACAAGAGTCAACACACACCTTCACTCTGTTCAACACTGTTCAACTACACACAACACACAACACAAGAGTCAACACACACCATCGCTCTGTTCAACACTGTTCAACTACACACAACACACAACACAAGAGTCAACACACACCTTCACTCTGTTCAACACTGTTCAACTACACACAACACAAGAGTCAACACACACCTTCACTCTGTTCAACACTGTTCAACTACACACAACACAAGAGTCAACACACACCTTCACTCTGTTCAACACTGTTCAACTACACACAACACAAGAGTCAACACACACCTTCACTCTGTTCAACACTGTTCAACTACACACAACACAAGAGTCAACACACACCTTCACTCTGTTCAACACTGTTCAACTACACACAACACAAGAGTCAACACACACCATTGCTCTGTTCAACACTGTTTAACTACACACAACACAAGAGTCAACACACACCTTCACTCTGTTCAACACTGTTCAACTACACACAACACACAACACAAGAGTCAACACACACCATCGCTCTGTTCAACACTGTTTAACTACACACAACACATAACACAAGAGTCAACACACACCTTCACTCTGTTCAACACTGTTCAACTACACACAACACACAACACAAGAGTCAACACACACCTTCACTCTGTTCAACACTGTTCAACTACACACAACACAAGAGTCAACACACACCTTCACTCTGTTCAACACTGTTCAACTACACAAAACACACAACACAAGAGTCAACACACACCTTCACTCTGTTCAACACTGTTTAACTACACACAACACACAACACAAGAGTCAACACACACCTTCACTCTATTCAACACTGTTCAACTACACACAACACACAACACAAGAGTCAACACACACCTTCACTCTGTTCAACACTGTTTAACTACACACAACACACAACACAAGAGTCAACACACACCATCGCTCTGTTCAACACTGTTCAACTACACACAACACAAGAGTCAACACACACCTTCACTCTGTTCAACACTGTTCAACTGTTACACAACACAAGAGTCAACACACACCTTCACTCTGTTCAACACTGTTCAACTACACACAACACAAGAGTCAACACACACCTTCACTCTGTTCAACACTGTTCAACTACACACAACACAAGAGTCAACACACACCTTCACTCTGTTCAACACTGTTCAACTACACACAACACACAACACAAGAGTCAGCACACACCATCGCTCTGTTCAACACTGTTCAACTACACACAACACAAGAGTCAACACACACCTTCACTCTGTTCAACACTGTTTAACTACACACAACACACAACACAAGAGTCAACACACACCATCGCTCTGTTCAACACTGTTCAACTACACACAACACAAGAGTCAACACACACCTTCACTCTGTTCAACACTGTTCAACTGTTACACAACACAAGAGTTAACACACACCTTCACTCTGTTCAACACTGTTCAACTACACACAACACAAGAGTCAACACACACCTTCACTCTGTTCAACACTGTTCAACTACACACAACACAAGAGTCAACACACACCTTCACTCTGTTCAACACTGTTCAACTACACACAACACACAACACAAGAGTCAACACACACCTTCACTCTGTTCAACACTGTTCAACTACACACAACACACAACACAAGAGTCAACACACACCATCGCTCTGTTCAACACTGTTCAACTACACACAACACAAGAGTCAACACACACCTTCACTCTGTTCAACACTGTTCAACTGTTACACAACACAAGAGTCAACACACACCTTCACTCTGTTCAACACTGTTCAACTACACACAACACAAGAGTCAACACACACCTTCACTCTGTTCAACACTGTTCAACTACACACAACACAAGAGTCAACACACACCTTCACTCTGTTCAACACTGTTCAACTACACACAACACACAACACAAGAGTCAACACACACCATCGCTCTGTTCAACACTGTTTAACTACACACAACACAAGAGTCAACACACACCTTCACTCTGTTCAACACTGTTCAACTACACACAACACACAACACAAGAGTCAACACACACCATCGCTCTGTTCAACACTGTTCAACTACACACAACACACAACACAAGAGTCAACACACACCTTCACTCTGTTCAACACTGTTCAACTACACACAACACACAACACAAGAGTCAACACACACCATCGCACTGTTCAACACTGTTCAACTACACACAACACAAGAGTCAACACACACACACACACCTTCACTCTGTTCAACACTGTTTAACTACACACAACACAAGAGTCAACACACACCTTCACTCTGTTCAACACTGTTCAACTACACACAACACAAGAGTCAACACACACCTTCACTCTGTTCAACACTGTTCAACTACACACAACACAAGAGTCAACACACACACACACCTTCAATTGATTACACACAAACAATAAACATACAGATTTACCAAATAATGTATTTGTTTGTTGACACACTTGTGTTGTCAAGTTAAAACCCTACGCACAATTATTGTATATATGAACACAAAAAACAACACATTACCATACACAATAACACACATACTAAGATGCAATAACACAAACATCAATAGCAAACACACAAAAACGATCACTCAAAAAAGGATGTTAAAACGCACAAAATCGAAACAGAAACTTTAGGTAAAAACACACTAAAGCAACAACACTTAAAAACACACCAAAGTTGAAACACGAAAAAGAGACACAAAGTTAAAACAAACAAGAAAAACACGAAGACAAACAACAAGATAAACAACATTAAATAGAAACACAAGAAAAAAAAGTTTAAAAAAAGTCAAACACAAAAATAAAAATGTAAACAAATTAAAACACCTGCCAAAAGACAAAAAAGAGAATGTTAAAAAGTCAAAACACACAAAAAACACAAAAAACTAACAAAAGTTAAACAACAAAGTCAAAAGACACAAAAGACATCAATTCAAAACACAAAAAAAGAATGTTAAAAAAAAGAATGTTAAAACGCACAAAATTAAAACACTCTTCAAAAACACAAAAGATAGAGGATAAAAACACACTAAAACAATAACAATTAAAAGCACACCAAAGTTGAAACACGAAAAAGAGACAAAGTTAAAACACACAATAAACCAAACAGATAAACAAACAGTTAAACCCAAAGTCAAAACAAAAACAAAACACAAACAAAAACAGACCAAGTTAAAAAAAAACAAAGTTAAAACGCACAAAAACGAAACACAAACTTTAGGTTAGGGTAAAAACAACAACACTTAAAAGCACGCCAAAGTCGAAACACGAAAAAGAGACACAAAGTAAAAACACACAAGAAAATCACAAAGACAAAAAAAATAGAGCAAAACAAAAACACACAAAAATAGGTAAAGTTAAAAATCACAGAAATCGACAAAAAGTAAAAAGAAAACATACATACAACAGGTGAACAGTTGAAAACACACACAGGTGTGCTCGTGCTCACCTGTAAACTACCGAAGTCCACGATGATGAGGTCCGCGGTGCTGCTGTAGAAGCCAGACTTGGGCAGCAGCAGGTAGGAAGGCTTCAGGTTGATCCTCAGATCCAGAACCTTCCTGGTCTCGATGATGTGCGACAAACCTGAGCAGAAGATCAGCAGCCGTCATCTGGCAGAGGAACCCACGGTCACCTCCACAAACCTGTGGCCGTCTTCTCCTTGAACTCCTCCAGCTTGGACAGCGTGGCCGAGGTCAGGACCTCCAGGTCCACTCCTCTGTCGGTCTTGAAGAAGTCCACCAGGCTGTTGACGGTCAGCTGGAGGACCAGGACCAGGACCAGGTCAGGCGGGTTCGAGGCGGACGTTTCTCGAGACTCACCGCGTCGTAGACGATCTCCACGGGCTGCGAGTTGACCCGGAGCAGCTGGTCCGCCGAGCTCTCCAGGGGGTTCAGCTCCAGCTCCACGCTCAGCAGCGACGAGTCCGACTCGCCCACGGACGCGATGAGCGACGGTACCGCCCCCTGCTGCTCCAGCCCGGTGACGAACCAGTGCTGCAGCGCCGCCTCCAGCCTGCGCGAGAACCAGGTGGTCAACAGGTGGAGGCTCATGCACGGACCCGTCAATCGACCTGAGGGCTTGGGCGCCGGGTCTCTGGGAGATCTGGGTGCTGAGGTCCAGCATCTGGATCTTCAGGATCTCCGGGACGTTGGGCTGCTCTCGGATGGTGACGGATGTTCGGAGCAGCTGGAAGGTGACGGCGGCAGACGTACTGCGACACAGAAGGTTGGTTTTAAGGATCGGAGAAATGTGAGTTCTTCTACTAGAGCAGCCAGTGAAGAGTTTGAAGGAGAAATGTGAGTTCTTCTACTAGAGCAGCCAGTGAAGAGTTTGAAGGAGAAATGTGAGTTCTTCTACTAGAGCAGCCAGTGAAGAGTTTGAAGGAGAAATGTGAGTTCTTCTACTAGAGCAGCCAGTGAAGAGTTTGAAGGAGAAATGTGAGTTCTTCTACTAGAGCAGCCAGTGAAGAGTTTGAAGGAGAAATGTGAGTTCTTCTACTAGAGCGGCCAGTGAAGAGTTTGAAGGAGAAATGTGAGTTCTTCTACTAGAGCAGCCAGTGAAGAGTTTGAAGGAGAAATGTGAGTTCTTCTACTAGAGCAGCCAGTGAAGAGTTTGAAGGAGAAATGTGAGTTCTTCTACTAGAGCGGCTCAGAATTCTGTTCTGACACACAACAGTTTTGTATGAACTGCAAATATTGATGGATGTCATTTATTTAAATGGGTTCAAATGTTTAATATTAAAATATATATATTACTTTAAATACTGTTTCATGAAAGTACTTCAGCGTCGTCATGAATATAATGAATTTTAACACATTTAATAATGTATTTCAATAGTTTTATTTAATATAAGTTTGAATTTGTCGTTTTCTTTGTCAATTATTTTGATTGAATCGTTGTTTTTTATAATTAGATTATTTTAAAATGTTCATCTTGAAATTATTATTTTACAAATAAATGTTTTTTTTTTCAATTCAATAATTAGTTGTTTTTATATAAAAATGTCGGTAGATTTATTACACAAATATTTTTAAATTGAATATTAAAGACTTTATTTTATTGAATTTACAACATTTTTAATTATTTTTTTAATTTGAATATTAAACTATGTGTAAAGAAAATATGATTTTATATAAATATTATTATTTTGAAATAAATTAACCTTTTAATATTATTGAACATTATTTAAATTTGATGATTCAGTAAAAATCAATCCAACATGTAAAAAATGTTAAATTAAAAGAATAAAAATAAATGATTTAATAAATGATGAAGAAAAATGTTAAATTCACGTTCATTAAATATTGTAATGAGACTTACGTTTATTTAAATATAAATACACTCAATAATATAAATATAAAATAATAAAGTAAATCTTTAAGAATAACTTCAATAAAACATTATTCTTCACTGACATGAGCAACAGATAAACGGTTAAACCTGGTCAACAGTGCGAGCGAGTCGGGTCACATTGACCCGGGTCAGAACTCACATGCTTGGGTAAGGTCAGGTCGTGGGAGCTGCCGCTGTAGCCGATGGCCGTGTAGAGCTTCTGCTTCTCGTCTGCAGTCATCAGCTGGTCCAGTCCAGAACCTGAGAAGAACCACAGCTGAAGTAACGTCTCCACCATGGAGAGTCCACCATGGAGATCCTCGGACCTTCCGTCTCCTGGCTCTCCGCCGGCTCCTGCTCCTCCTTCTTGGACCTCCTGCCGAAGAAGCCGCTGAAGAATCCTCCTCCGGACTTCTGCGCCGCCTTCTTGGCCAGCAGCTTCTGGCCCGAGCGGATCACCTCCATCTGGGCCTGCTGCCTCACCAGCGTGATGTTGAAGACGTCCAGGAGCTTCTCCAGGTCCTGGACCTGCCGCTCCGTCTCCGGGCCGGGCTTGTTCTGGTTCAGGAGGCGGGACTTGTAGGCCGACTTGTAGGCCCGCAGGTTCTGGCGGTGCTGCCGGATGTTGGACCAGCACCACATGCGCGTGCAGCGGCGCACGTGGACTTCCAGGATGCTGGTGATGGCGTAGGTCCACCTGCAGGGGGCGCCGGGTCAGCGTTTGATTGACATGGAGGTGGAAAGGGGCGGAGCTTGAGCTCACCAGAGTCTGCCGTGACCGAGGACGGATCGTTCGGGTCGGAACTTCCTGTACGGAGCGTTCTTCACCATACAGTCCACGGACTCCAGCAGCTCCAGCATCGTCAGGTACTGACACACAAAGATAAACACACAAAGGTGAAGCACACACACAAAGATAAAACACACACACAAGTCAATAAACACACAAAGATGAAGCACACACACAAAGATAAAACACACACATGAAGAAAAACCAAAAGAACAAACGCGCACAAAAATAAACAAAAACACAGAAAAACAAAACCATGCGTGTACACACAAAAAACAAACACACAAAGATAAAACACACACACAAAGATAAAACACACACACAAAGGTAAAACACACACATGAAGAAAAACCAAAAGAACAAACGCGCACAAAAATAAACAAAAACACAGGAAAAACAAAACCATGCGTGTACACACAAAAAACAAACACGCAAAGATAAAACACACACACAAAGGTAAAACACACACATGAAGAAAAACCAAAAGAACAAACGCGCACAAAAATAAACAAAAACACAGAAAAACAAAACCATGCGTGTACACACAAAAAACAAACACGCAAAGATAAAACACACACACAAAGAGCAAACAGATACGCAAAGATAAAACACACACACAAAGAGAAACCAAAAAAACAAACAAAAAACAGAGAAAAACACACATGTAAGAACAAAATCATGCATGTACACACAAAGAACAAACGCACACAAATAAAAGGGGAAAAGATTAATAAACAAACGCAGACACACAGAATTATCACATAAAAAGAAAAACACGCATTTGTAAAAAGTGATGCACACAAACGAAAAAAAGGACACACACACACACAAATAGAAATCCAAACAAACAAATGCACATACAGAGTGAACAAATACACACACACAAAAATAAAAGAAAAGTGTTTTGTGTGTTTTTCACACACAAAACACATTCATATAATATATATAGATAGATATAGATATATCTATCTATATATATAAAAATCAATGCACACACACACAATGAACAAGCAAACAAAAAGAAATCACAAACAAAGTTACACACAAATGCAAAGACACAACAATGCACACACACAGACAAAGACCAAACACAAACAAATATAAACGCATACAGAAACACCCAAAAACTCATACAAGAACATTGATTCAGATGTGTGTATGTTGATACCTTAAAAAATGACATTAACACATATAGAACATGAAAGAACACACACAGTCTAAAGAAGAACACACACATTACTTGTTCACACGCACAACACATACATGCTCAAATTCACCCAAATACAAGGACTCACACCAATATTTGAACGTTCCTCACACAAATGAAAGAACACACACAAGAGTGTGAAGAAAGGCGCACACATGTACACAACTATGTGTATCATACCTGAGGTCTGGTGACTTCGATGGCGATGTTCTGAACCTCCAGGTGAAGCTTCAGCCTCGGACTCTGAAGGTCACTCTCCGCGTTTGGGTTGATGGTCATTTTAGCCAAAGCTGAGATGGGCTTGAACACTGGAACACACACACACACATGAACACACACAATACACACAGACACACACACACACACGCACACACATACATGAACACACACACATGAACACACATTAACACACACACACACGCACACACACTCATGAACACACAGAAACACACACACACACACACACACACACACATGAACACACATATGAACACACATATACACATGAACACACATGAACACACACATATGAACACACACACATGAACACACATGAACACACATGAACACACACACACACATGAACACACATGAACACACATGAACACACATGAACACACATGAACACACACACACACACACACACATGAACACACATTAACACACACACACATGAACACACATTAACACACACACACACACATGAACACACATTAACACACACACACAGAGTCACACATGAACAAACATCAACACACACACACAAACACATGAACACACACACACAAACACACACACAGAGTCACACACACACGAACACACACACAGAGTCACACACACACAGTCACACATGAACAGACACACACACAGAGAGACACACACATTAACACACACACACAGTCACACATGAATACACACAGAGACACACACATGAACACACACACGCACAAACAC
>JACEEU010000690.1:1829172-1854172 GCA_016630915.1 Callionymus lyra
AAGTAACGGCAAAGTTACGACAAAGTTAAATTTACGACAAAGTTACGTCAAAGTTACGACAAAGTTAAAGTTACGACAAAGTTACGACAAAGTTACGTCAAAGTTACAACAAAGTAAAATTTATGACAAAGTTACGACAAAGTTAAAGTTATGACAAAGTTAAAGTTACAACAAAGTAAAATTTATGACAAAGTTCCGACAAAGTTAAAGTTACGACAAAGTTAATACAAAGTTACAAAAAGGTTACGACGAAGTTATTAAAAAGTTGTGTGGACAATGCGTGGTGTTGAATGGATGTGTGCATGTGTGTGTTTGTTCATATTTGTATGTCTATGTGTTTGTGATTAAATACAACCAAAATATTTCATTTGAAAACAGTCACACAAACATAAATAATTACATGTCATTATTAAAGTACAGAGAATAACAACATAGTCATTAAATAAAGGATCAGAACCTTCAGGACCATCAGAGGAAACAGAGAAGAACCACTGCAGCAGCTTCACACTTTCAGCTCGTTCAACGTTTGTTTGTTCGTTTGTGTTTGTTTGTGTTTGTTTGAGCTGAACCCAAATATGAAGCTGCCACAAAGAGCTCCTTCGAGTCGGAGACCAAGGTTCTCGTCCAGAGCGTCTTCATTCATGAAGACTCTAGTAACTGTGGTGAGCGAAGAGCTGAGCCAGAAGACTAGAAATCACCAGGTAGACCATAGAGCGACCCAGACCCGTCAACCCAGAAACCCCAGAAGACTAACCCGGACCAGAACCACCATCGTCAACATCTTACCGTAGGGACATGTTTTCAATCCAGAACCGGCTGGAACAAACACACACACTCAGCACAGACTCCACCAGACCACCCCCCCGACCTTCAAACCGGGTCATGCTGGACTCGAGCGGGACACTTACTGGCTCCGGGGACCACCAGGAGGTACAGACCGTCCAGGGTGGCGACCACAGCGTCGTTGTACAGGTTCTTCCATGGAATCTTCAAGGTCAGCTTCCCTGAAAACACAAGCCAGGTTCAAGGGTCACGCCGGCGTCCAGCAGGGGGCGCCGACGGTTCCGCCCGACTCACCGATCTGACCCGCCTTCACCTTGAAGGGGACGTCAAACTCGCTCTGGAAAACCAAAGGTCAGAGGTCACGTCAAAGGAAGTTCTTCAGTGTCGTCAGAATATTGAATAAATAACATTTCATAGTTTTTTTTATTGACATTTAAAGTTGTTTTTCAAAACAATTTGTATTTAAAATAGTTGACTTTATTTTTTTTAATAATTCAAATTTTTAAGGGAATATTTTCCAACTGAATTCATATTTTTGCACATATAGTTTGAAATGATTCCAAAAATAAATCAACTAAATTCTTTCTTTTTTTTTTCTAGCCTTTTAGAATCAAGTTTGATCGACTCGGTGCTCGATTGGTTTGGTCTTGTTTGGTAACATTTTCATATTCAATTGAAAATTCTACGTATTAAAAAATATTGAATATAGAAAACATTTTTGCATTGTTTAAATAAGTTATAGATATTTGTAAAGGGTTGCAACACTATGTGTAAAAAGGAATTAATTTTAAAAAAAATCAAATGTTTTAATTGAAATATATATATAAAAAAAACAACCATTTAATACACAAAATATAAAATGATTGCATTAAATACTTCAATAAAAACAAACAATTCGATCTAAAAACAATGGAATTCAATTATTCCAAAAACTATGTTTAAACAAACATTTTAATAAAATAAAAATAATTTAAAGTTTAAACATTTAAAATGATGTTTAAAAAAACATTTTAATAAAAAATAATTTAAAGTTAAAAAATTTAAAATGATGTTTAAAAAAAACATTTTAATAAAAAATAATTTAAAGTTTAAAAATTTAAAATGAAGTTTAAAAAAACATTTTAATAAAAAATAATTTAAAGTTTAAACATTTAAAATGATGTTTAAAAAAAACATTTTAATAAAAAATAATTTAAAGTTTAAACATTTAAAATGATGTTTTAAAAAACATTTTAATTAAAAAATAATTTAAGTTTAAACATTTAAAATGATTTAAAACATTTTATAAAAAATAATTTAAAGTTTAAACATTTAAAATGATTTTTAAAAACATTTTAATAAAAATAATTTAAAGTTTTAACATTTAAAATGATTTTTAAAAAACATTTTAAAAAAATAATTTAAAGTTTTAACATTTAAAATGATAAAAAAATTTTAAAATGTTTAGTTTAAATTTATGATTTTAAAAAACATTTAAATAAAAAATAATTTAAAATTTAAACATTTAAAATGATGTTTAAAAAAAACATTTTAATAAAAAATAATTTAAAGTTTAAACATTTAAAATGATGTTTAAAAAAACATTTTAATAAAAAATAATTTAAAGTTTAAACATTTAAAATGATGTTTAAAAAAACATTTTAATAACAAAATAATGTAAAGTTTAAACATTTAAAATGATAAAATGTTTAAAAAAACATTTTAATAAAAAATAATTTAAAGTTTAAACATTTAAAATGAAGTTAAAAAAAAAATGTTAATAAAAAATAATTTAAAGTTTAAACATTTCAAATGATAAAATGATTTTTTTAAAAACATTTTTATAAAAAAAATAATTCAAAGTTTTAACATTTAAAATAATAAAATGATGTTTAAAAAAACATTTTAATAAAAAATAATTGACAGTTTAAACACTTAAAACGATAAATTCAGGGTCGTTTCTTCTCGTGGTAAAAGGGGGCGGAGCTACAGTCGTGACTCACCAGAGCGTTTTCCTTCACTTTCAGATTCTCCAGAACAACATTTCCTGCAGCGACAAGACAAGACACCGTGACTGAACTTGTGATCAGATAAAGTAATATTGTTATCGTTCCAACACTTCAAAGGCTGGAATTGAAGAAAATCAAAATACAACCAATATTTAATAATAAAAGCATTAATTCAATGTTTAAAAGCTTTAAAAACATGAGGGTTTTTTCAGTTAATGATCTTAAATGTATTCTTTTCCTGTTTGAATATTAATCTTATTAACTTTAATTCTAATATTGACCAAATATTATTCATTCTTTCCTACCATTTCAGTCACATTCAAGCATTTAACCCTCGTGTTGCCTCAGGGTCAAGGTCAACGACCTCCATGGCTTCCGTAAATACATATGCAGTGGTGGAGGTCGTTGACCTTGACCCTGAGACAACACAAGGGTTAAAACCTCTAAAAAATAAATGTAAAACTCTGAAACTAATTTTAAATCACAAAGTCGTGAAACATATTCGGAATTTCCCGTAATAACTGAAAAAATAATTTCTAGATTGTTTTTATGGGAGTGAAGAGAAAAAAATGTGTTTATTCGTATTTAGATGACGAACAAATCAGATAAAGAATCTGATGTCAAACACATTAGTTTCATGTGTTTTAAATAAGTAAATCTTTTAATCATCATAAATCAATATTTGACGTGAATCAACAATTCCATGTTCGTCGGTTGAATATTGATGTTAATAAAATCTAATCAAACATGAATAAATGATTAACTAGAATATTTAAGATGAAGGAAATATTTCTACGGTAATCAAACACATCAGAGTTTTGTATTTGATCATTCACGGTGTGTGTGTGTGTCAGTGTGCGTGCGTGTGTGTGTGTGCGTGTGCGTGTGCGTGTGTGTGTGTGTGCGTGTGTGAGTGTGTGCGTGAGTGTGTGTGTGTGTGTGTGTGTGCGTGTGTGAGTGTGTGTGTGTGTGTGTGTGTGTGTGAGTGTGTGTGTGAGTGTGTGTGTGTGTGTGTGTGTGAGTGTGAGTGTGTGAGAGTGTGTGAGTGTGTGTGAGTGTGGAGTGTGTGTGATGTGTGAGTGTGTGAGTGTGTGTGTGAGTGTGTGAGTGTGTGAGTGTGTATGTGTGTGTGAGTGTGTGTGTGTGTGTGTGTGTGTGTGTGAGTGTGTGTGTGTGTGTGTGAGTGTGTGAGTGTGTGTGTGTGTGTGTGTGTGTGTGTGTGTGTAGTGTGTGTGTGTGTGTGTGTGTGTGTGTGTGTGTGTGTGTGTGTGTGTGTGTGTGTGAGTGTGAGTGTGTATGTGTGTGTGAGTGTGTGTGTGTGTGTGAGTGTGTGAGTGTGTGTGTGTGTGTGTGTGTGTGTGTGTGTGTGTGAGTGTGTGTGTGTGTGTGTGTGTGTGAGTGTGTGTGTGTGTGTGTGTGTGAGTGTGTGTGTGTGAGTGTGTGTGTGTGAGTGTGAGTGTGTGTGTGTGTGTGTGTGTGTGAGTGTGTGTGTGTGCACTGGTTCAGGTATGTTGAACGACCAGAACTTCCCGTCAGAGCAGTTTGTTCACATATTGACTCACATTGTTAAACCTGACGGTCGAGACACAAACACATGAATGAATATCACCAGGTGTGTTACCTTTGATAGTGAGTTTTATCATTCACTAAACTAGAGGAGTATTCACAACTTTTCACGACTTCTGTGAATATACGCCAAAAGTCTGGAAAACACCTTTTGGCGAAATAAATAATAAATTAAAATATTTATTCAAATAGTGTGACTTTATTCCCTTTTTTATTAAAAAAAAATAATATATGTAATGTTTTCTAAATAAACACTTTTAAACACTGAGTTTGCAATAATTATCCTAATATATATATATATATTTTATATTTTTGTAATTCATATTCTTTAAAATTCAAAATACAAATGTTGGTATAAAAGTGTCGCCAGACAACACCAATAGAATACAGAGCTGGTTCAACTCTTGGCTTTGAATATAAAGAAAATATATATACAATTTAGATTTTTTAAAAAAATCCGTTATTTAAATGTATTTGTTAATATTTTTATCATCTTTTCAACCTCACAATGTTAAAAAGAAAAACGTGATTGAATTATTAAAATATCAATACTTGAAAAATATCATGTTTTAACATTTCAAATTTAAATATTCAACCATTTGTTATTGTAATGCCACACATATAATTCCATAGAAATGTTGACATGACAAAAACCTTGAATAAAATGGACTGGATTTGTATATAACCAGAATAAAAAATGTGAATATACGCAAAAGTCTGGAAAACAACCTTTTTGGCGAAATAAATAATAAATAATAATATTTATTCAAATAGTTTGACTTTATTCCCTTTTTTATTAAAAGAAAATATAATATATGTAACATTTTCTAAATAAACACTTTCTTTTTTCACATTGAATTTGATATTTTAATTCCAATAATTGAAAAAAAACATTTAAATTTAAATGTTCACAAATTAATTAGTCTTAGTCACAAATTAAATAGTCAAAGGTCGAATTTGGTGTTTGTTTTTTAAATAATTTTCTTTAAATATTTTGAAACTGATTATTTATTTTTAACAGCCACGAATATAATTCCACATAAACGCTGACATGACAAAAACCTTCAATAAAATGGACTGAATTTTTATAGGTGCAGAATAAAAGTCACATGAGGAGAGTCTGCGGGTCGTGATCAAGTTCACGAGAAGCAGCTCGTGATACGATCAGTGTTTCTGTTTCGATTTAGTGTTTTTCTTTGCTTCACTGAGTTTTCTTGTCACTGGAGAAGGTTTGATCGTCACTCGACTGCTTTGGCCTGAATATCTCGTTTCCACAAACGATGATTCCATTGTTTCTGAATATCAGAGCAAATCTGCTGCGAATAAAAGAGTGATTTCACATGGAAACTATTAACTTGTGTAACACACTTTATAATATTTGTTTTTCCAAAAACGTCTGATCCTCACGTGAGCTTTATATAAAACAATTAAATCCCACAAATTCAAGAGTTTACTTCCGGGAAGCAGCGATTTCTCTCAGGAGGCTGAAATGACCGACATTTGACACCTGAATTGAATTATTTAAGCATCACTTTTCCATAAAGAATTGACGCCGATTTATTGGGAGTACAATAAAAAATGTCGCCGTTCGGGTCGTCGGGTGAAAAGAAGGTTCCTACGTGAGACAAACGTAAAGGTGGTTCTTAAACGTGGCGTTTGTCAACGAGGTCTGGTCAGTAGCCTGGAGCTAAACACTCACCGTCCCAGATCCCGATCTTCAGCTGAGACTTGTTCAGATTCTCCACGTAGTCTCCGATGAACCGGTTCAGGAGGTCGCTGACCAGGGACTCGAACACCATGTCTGAGGTTCGGTTCGGACACCTCCCTCCTGCTGGGTCAACTGTCAGCTTCCAGCAGCGCTGACAGCAGATCGATGACTCTGCGCTCGATTGGTGTTGTGGTTCGATTGCTTCTGTCTGCGCGTCGGATTGAACGGACGTGAAGGAGAGCATCGATGGGTCAGCTGACCTGGAGTCCGAAGGGCGTGATGAAGCGCTTTTATTTATCTTTTATCATCTCAACATCCTCCTCGTGTGTGTCTACGCCCGTGTGTGTTTTACACAACAATCAAATGTTTTATGACGAGTTATAAGATTTAACGACGAGAACCGTTTCTTTCATTTCACCGAACACGAAAGTTAATATAGATCACGTGACTGCACGTTACTTTTTTATTTTTTTAAAATAACAAGCAAATAAACCTTTTTTTGTTTGTTCGCAGTTTCTTTCGGTCCTTATTAAGTGTCTCTACTTTTTAAAATTAAATCTTGATCGTCCGAGCTTTACAATTTAAATCCAACAGGCGGCGCTATCGATCAACCTTTAACGCAACCCGGTGTTTATTTTAAAGACCATACTAAAGGTACATAATAATAATAATTATATTAACATGTTATGTGTTGTGTTGTCTCAGGGTCAAGGTCAACGACCTCCCTGGCTTGCATCGTTGACCTTGACCCTGAGACAACACAAGGGTTAAAACCTCTTAAAATCAAATGTAAAACTCTGAAACTAATTTTAAATTCACAAAGTCGTGAAACATATTCGGAATTTTCCGTAATAACTAATTTATAGATTGTTTTTATGGGAGTGAAGCCAAAAAAAAAGTGTGTATTCGTATTTCAATGACGAACAAATCAGATAAAGAATCTGATGTCGAACACATTAGTTTCACCTGTTACAGTTTTACATAAGTACATATTATAACATTATCATCACAAATCAATATTTGACGTGAATCAACAATTCCATGTTCATCGGTTGAATATTGATGTTAATAAAATCTAATCAAACATAAATAAATGATTAACTAGAATATTTAAGATGAAGGAAATATTTCTACGGTAATCAAACACATCAGAGTTTTGTATTTGATCATTCACGGTGTGTGTGTCGGTGTGTTTGTGTGTCAGTGTGTGTGAGTGTGTGTGAGTGTGAGTGTGAGTGTGTGTGAGTGTGAGTGTGAGTGTGTGTGGGTGTGTGTCGGTGTCGGTGTGTGTGTGTGTGTGTGAGTGTGTGTGTGTGTGTGTGTCGGTGTGTGTGTGTGTGAGTGTGTGTGAGTGTGTGCGTGCGTGAGTGTGTGTGAGTGTGTGCGCTAGTAAATCTAGAGATCGCCCTTTTGAATTGTATATAAAAAAAATACACACGACATAACATAAACAATTTCAAATATCTTTCCTTATAATCTATCCTAGTAATATTTATCTAAATTAAAAATATTTTCTAATTTTAAACGTTTTTTCTCCTTTATTTTATTTTACATTAAATATTTATTAACATTAACCCTGCGGATGATAAAATAAATATAAATATTGTTAATATTTCATTTAAAGGTGAAAGGTCGTAGTTCTTAAGCCAATTGTTTTTAGATGCGTTGGGATGTTGTCATGGCAACAGAATGAATTAGCTTGTTCCCTGCTTTGAGGAATCTCGACGTGCAAAGAACATATTTCAGATTTGAGGACAAACACAATTTGTCGTCAGTTTCTGGAAACAGGTTCGAGACCCTAATGATCCCTGAGTGAAGCTGGAACATCCCATCAGCTTCCTGCCTCTTAAGCAAAATGGCGTCCCTCGCGTGGAGCGTCATCTGCACTCAACGCTGACTCGATTAGCCGTTGATGAATGAACGCGCCGAGGTCCTCGACCAGCGGCGGGAAATGAGCCCATAAACATGTTTGTCTCCTCTGACCGGTGCGAGTGGACGACGCTGACCGGTGCGAGTGGACGACGCTGACCGGTGCGAGTGGACGACACTGACCGGTGCGAGTGGACGACACTGACCGGTGCGAGTGGACGACGCTGACCGGTGCGAGTGGACGACACTGACCGGTGCGAGTGGACGACGCTGACCGGTGCGAGTGGACGACACTGACCGGTGCGAGTGGACGACACTGACCGGTGCGAGTGGACGACACTGACCGGTGCGAGTGGACGACGCTGACCGGTGCGAGTGGACGACGCTGACCGGTGCGAGTGGACGACACTGACCGGTGCGAGTGGACGACGCTGACCGGTGCGAGTGGACGACGCTGACCGGTGCGAGTGGACGACGCTGACCGGTGCGAGTGGACGACGCTGACCGGTGCGAGTGGACGACACTGACCGGTGCGAGTGGACGACACTGACCGGTGCGAGTGGACGCTTCCGACACTGACGTCGTTCACTAACACAAGTGGGAACAAACCGGAGGGAATCAGCAAACATCGGGACCACGATAACCTCAAGTTCACTGACGCCTTTCACATGAAACAATTCCTCTCCTCCACTCAAGTACGAATTGATTACATGAAAAGAATGAATAGAGTTAAATACAGTGATAGGCTGCGATTAATCGCAGTTAATCGCGATTAATTGCAAGCTCAAGATTTACTTGTTGAAATCAACAAACACTGAACACGATAACCTAGAGAAACTTGGTCACTGATGCCTCAACATGAAACATTTCCTCTCGTACATAAACTCATTACATGAAAAGAATGAATAAAGTTAATTACAGTCATAGGCTGCGATTAATCGCGATTAATTGCAACCTCAAGATTTGCTTTTTGAAATCAACAAACACCGAACACGATAAAACTGATGCTTCGACATGAAACATTTCCTCTCGTACACAATCTCATCACATGAAAGAATGAATCAAGTTTATCACAGTCGTAAACTATGATTAATCGTGATTAATTGTAAATTCGAGATTTACTCGTTGAAATCGATAAACTCAGACTTCCAAAGTCATTGATTCCAGCGCCTCTATCTAAACTCCCAAACAACACAGACTTAACAACAAAGTTAGATTAAAAAATGTATCGAGTTAATCCCAGTCATGGGCTCAGATTAATTGTGATTAATCTGATGTTTCTAAATCAATAAACATCGTGACAACGATATTCTCGAGAGTCTTAGTCGCCGATGCCTCGAAAATGAAACATTTCCTCTCGTACACAAACTAAAAACAAGAGAACATTAATCAAGTTTATCACAGTCATAGGCTAGGATTAATCGTGATTAATGACCAAATCAAGATTTACTTGTTGAAACCAACAGACATTGTGATAAACTCAAGAGACTCGAGTCCCTGATTCCTGCACATGAAACATTTCCTTCTAAACCCCCAAACAACACAAACGTAAATACTAAATCAAATGAAAACATCTATGCAGTTAATTCCAGTAATGGACTCAGATTAATTGTGATTAATGCAAATTCAAAATGTTCTTGTTGAAATCAATAAACACCATGACAATGATAACCTTCCATTTCCTCTCGTACACTCAAGTACACACTCATTACATGAAAAGATGAATCAAGTTTATCACAGTCATAAACTATGATTAATCGTGATTAATAGTCAATTCAAGATTTACTCGTTGAAATGGATAAACTCAGACTTCCAAAGTCATAGACTCCAGCGCCTCCATCTTAACTCCCAAACAACACACACTTAACAACAAAGTTAGATTAAAAATGTATGGACTTAATCCCAGTCATGGGCTCAGATTAATTGTCTTGTATTTATATACATTAACATTTACATTTATTTAAAACATCACTTATTATGTTATCCAACAAACAGTAAAATAGAATATATTTAATAAAACACTATAAACATGAAAACATGTATATTTTTAAAGAAGCTTTTATTCTTCATGTTTCAAGAGTCGACGTATAATAACATTGACGACGTCATTCTCAGATATTTTAGTTGTTCTTTTGTGAGGATGTTCTTTTCAAGGTTACAAACACACACAATACACACACACACTCACACACACACACACACACACACGCACTCACACACACACATACGCACACAGATCATGTGACCTCCGCTCACCTTTAAATACCTGCCGTCACCACCGACAGAGACAAAAGAAGACTGCAACAGGTTGGTCCTCTTCTCCTCTACATCATCCTCTTCTCCTCTACATCATCCTCTTCTCCTCTACATCATCCTCTTCTCCTCTACATCATCCTCTTCTCCTCTACATCATCCTCTTCTCCTCTACATCATCCTCTTCTCCTCTACATCATCCTCTTCTCCTCTACATCATCCTCTTCTCCTCTACATCATCCTCTTCTCCTCTACATCATCCTCTTCTCCTCTACATCATCCTCTTCTCCTCTACACCATCTTCTTCTCCTCTACATCATACTCTTCTCCTCTACATCATCCTCTTCTCCTCTACATCATCCTCTTCTCCTTTACATCATCCTCTTCTCCTCTACATCATCCTCTTCTCTACATCATCCTCTTCTCCTCTACACCATCTTCTTCTCCTCTACATCATCCTCTTCTCCTCTACATCATCCTCTTCTCCTCTACATCATCCTCTTCTCTACATCATCCTCTTCTCCACTACATCATCCTCTTCTCCTCTACATCATCCTCTTCTCCTCTACATCATCCTCTTCTCCTCTACATCATCCTCTTCTCCTCTACATCATCCTCTTCTCCTCTACATCATCCTCTTCTCCTCTACATCATCCTCTTCTCCTCTACATCATCCTCTTCTCCTCTACATCATCCTCTTCTCCTCTACATCATCCTCTTCTCCTCTACATCATCCTCTTCTCCTCTACATCATCCTCTTCTCCTCTACATCATCCTCTTCTCCTCTACACCATCTTCTTCTCCTCTACATCATACTCTTCTCCTCTACATCATCCTCTTCTCCTCTACATCATCCTCTTCTCCTTTACATCATCCTCTTCTCCTCTACATCATCCTCTTCTCTACATCATCCTCTTCTCCTCTACACCATCTTCTTCTCCTCTACATCATCCTCTTCTCCTCTACATCATCCTCTTCTCCTCTACATCATCCTCTTCTCTACATCATCCTCTTCTCCACTACATCATCCTCTTCTCCTCTACATCATCCTCTTCTCCTCTACATCATCCTCTTCTCCTCTACATCATCCTCTTCTCCTCTACATCATCCTCTTCTCCTCTACATCATCCTCTTCTCCTCTACATCATCCTCTTCTCCTCTACATCATCCTCTTCTCCTCTACACCATCTTCTTCTCCTCTACATCATACTCTTCTCCTCTACATCATCCTCTTCTCCTCTACATCATCCTCTTCTCCTTTACATCATCCTCTTCTCCTCTCCATCCTCTTCTCTACATCATCCTCTTCTCCTCTACACCATCTTCTTCTCCTCTACATCATCCTCTTCTCCTCTACATCATCCTCTTCTCCTCTACATCATCCTCTTCTCTACATCATCCTCTTCTCCACTACATCATCCTCTTCTCCTCTACATCATCCTCTTCTCCTCTACACCATCTTCTTCTCCTCTACATCATCCTCTTCTCCTCTACATCATCCTCTTCTCCTCTACATCATCCTCTTCTCCTCTACATCATCCTCTTCTCCTCTACACCATCTTCTTCTCCTCTACATCATCCTCTTCTCCTCTACACCATCTTCTTCTCCTCTACATCATCCTCTTCTCCTCTACACCATCTTCTTCTCCTCTACATCATCCTCTTCTCCTCTACACCATCTTCTTCTCCTCTACATCATCCTCTTCTCCTCTACATCATCCTCTTCTCCTCTACATCATCCTCTTCTCCTCTACATCATCCTCTTCTCCTCTACACCATCTTCTTCTCCTCTACATCATCCTCTTCTCCTCTACATCATCCTCTTCTCCTCTACATCATCCTCTTCTCCTCTACATCATCCTCTTCTCCTCTACATCATCCTCTTCTCCTCTACACCATCTTCTTCTCCTCTACATCATCCTCTTCTCCTCTACACCATCTTCTTCTCCTCTACATCATCCTCTTCTCCTCTACATCATCCTCTTCTCCTCTACACCATCTTCTTCTCCTCTACACCATCTTCTTCTCCTCTACATCATCCTCTTCTCCTCTACATCATCCTCTTCTCCTCTACACCATCTTCTTCTCCTCTACATCATCCTCTTATCCTCTACATCATCCTCTTCTCCTCTCATCTCTCCTCTCATCATCCTCTTCTCCTCTACATCATCCTCTTCTCCTCTACATCATCCTCTTCTTCCTCTACATCATCCTCTTCTCCTCTACATCATCCTCTTCTCCTCTACATCATCCTCTTCTCCTCTACACCATCTTCTTCTCCTCTACATCATACTCTTCTCCTCTACATCATCCTCTTCTCCTCTACATAATCCTCTTCTCCTTTACATCATCCTCTTCTCCTACATCATCCTCTCCTCATCCTCTTCTCCTCTACATCATCCTCTTCTCCTCTACATCATCCTCTTCTCCTCTACACCATCTTCTTCTCCTCTACATCATACTCTTCTCCTCTACATCATCCTCTTCTCCTCTACATCATCCTCTTCTCCTTTACATCATCCTCTTCTCCTCTACATCATCCTCTTCTCTACATCATCCTCTTCTCCTCTACATCATCCTCTTCTCCTCTACACCATCTTCTTCTCCTCTACATCATCCTCTTATCCTCTACATCATCCTCTTCTCCTCTACATCATCCTCTCTCCTTCTACATCATCCTCTTCTCCTCTACATCATCCTCTTCTCCTCTACATCATCCTCTTCTCCTCTACATCATCCTCTTCTCCTCTACATCATCCTCTTCTCCTCTACACCATCTTCTTCTCCTCTACATCATCCTCTTCTCCTCTACATCATCCTCTTCTCCTCTACATCATCCTCTTCTCCTCTACATCATCCTCTTCTCCTCTACATCATCCCTCTTCTCCTCTACATCATCCTCTTCTCCTCTACATCATCTTCTTCTCCTCTACATCATCCTCTTCTCCTCTACATCATCCTCTTCTCCTCTACATCATCCTCTTCTCCTCTACATCATCCTCTTCCATCTTCATCTTCATCCCTCTCTCTTTAACTTTTTCTTCACCTTTTTCTTTAACTCTTTCTTTACCATTTTCTTTACCTCTCTCTTTAACTATTTCTTTACCTCTCTCTTTACCTCTCTCTTTACCTCTTTCTTTAACTCTTTCTTTAACTCTCTCTTTACCTCTTTCTTTACCTCTTTCTTTACCTCTCTCTTTACCTTCTCAATCTTTCTCTCAATTTTTTTTTTGATCATTTTGCTTTTGTGTATCTCTGACCTCAATTGTTTCACTTTTTGATTGTTGAATTGAATGTGTGTTGTTAAAGTGTGTGTGGTTAATGTGTGTGTGATTAATGTGTGTGTGGTTAATGTGTGTGTGGTTAATGTGTGTGTGGTTAATGTGTGTGTGATTAATGTGTGTGTGGTTAATGTGTGTGTGGTTAATGTGTGTGTCTGTCTCACAGTCTTCTCCTCCGGCCTCGTGAGAAGTCAAGATGTTTGGATCTCTGCTGCTCTGCTTCCTCATGTCCAGCCTCTCGTCCTCTCTGGTCCACGAGAACCTGCAGCTGGACTCTGGACCTGTTCCGGGATCCCGTCTCCAGAACCCTGCCTACCTGTCGGACCTGGGTCAGTACAAGGACGATGTCAGAGGAGAACCCGGAGTAGACCAGGTTGGATCCAGGATCTGAGAAGATCTCATAGCAGAGAAGAAAAGTTTTGTTTGGCAGGTTTTCAACAACATTTAAGAAAAATCAAATAATAAATTGAGCATAAAATAAAATCATCAAGTTGGAATTGAAGGTTTATTAAAAATAAATGAAATCTATAACAAACATGTGCAACAATTTCAACATAAGTATAAAATAAAAAGAGAAAATAAAAAGATGTATATTTTGTTTTAATGTTTAAATGTATATATATATATATATATATATATATATATATATATATATATATATATATTTTATATCTATTTAAAAAATAAAACATCACAAAATTAGATATAAAAAAAACTAAAGTAATATCTAATAATGTGAGTATAAACAAATAGAAATACTGTTATTTGTCCGGTGTTAGATCTATAAATGATTAAAACTATACCCAAATGTAATGTTTTATTCTTTAAAGTGATCATTTACGGAATAGAAAATGCAAAGTGTAATAAAGAAAAGTAATATATAATAATATGAATATAAATATATCAATTATTAAAACAATTCATCAGAGATAACAGCAACACCTATTGGATAAATAAGTAAGTAAGTAATATTTATTTATATAGCGCTTTTCCAGACCAGGGTCACAAAGCGCTTAAACAAACAAAACAATACTCAATAAAGTATATACTTTAAAGATCAAGATAAAACTGAGAACAACACAGGAGTTCCAGAAAATCAAGGAAAAGCCTGAACAAATAGAAACGTCTTAAGATAGTTTTCTCTTCCTAGAACGAGACCACGCCCACGAAGGCGGCCAAAGCCCCGCCCACCTGTCAGACGACTCCATGGAGGAGCGTCTACTGATGGACGTCGCCTCCTACGAGGTGAGTGACGCCGTCGTGTCGAGTGTCGCTCAGGACTCACACTTCCTGTCCCCTCAGGACTCACACTTCCTGTCCCCTCAGGACTCACACTTCCTGTCCCCTCAGGACTCACACTTCCTGTCCCCTCAGGACTCACACTTCCTGTCCCCTCAGGACTCACACTTCCTGTCCCCTCAGGACTCACACTTCCTGTCCCCTCAGGACTCACACTTCCTGTCCCCTCAGGACTCACACTTCCTGTCCCCTCAGGACTCGCTGGCACCGTCGCAGCTGCAGGCTCGAGCCATGCGGTCGCCGCGCCGCTGCGTCCCTCACCAGCAGTCCTGCCTCGGCATGTCGCTGCCCTGCTGCGACCTCTGCGACACCTGCTACTGCCGCTTCTTCAACGCCATCTGCTACTGCCGCCGCGTCGGCCGCGTCGGCCACGCCTGCCTGCCGCGGCGCACCTGAAGGGAGCAACAGTTTTTCCGTTGTTGAATCTGATGTGAATAAAGTGGACATTAAGCGTAAACACCGGTGTACCACATCCTTGTGGACCTTCTTAATGACCACGATGACCTGAGGCTAGGTAGAGCAGTATCAGGAGGTCATGTGGGACAAGTATAAGTGTAAGTAAAAGTATTGATGGTAGTTATGTTGTTGCACCAGTGAAGGTAATTCCGAAGGAATTTGAAGAAGTAAAAGTTCAGGTTTGTGCACCAATGATTCACACATTGTGCAATGTAGTACTTACCATGGTACCACTCGTCTACGTAGTACTCTTGATACACGTTTAAGCTGAGTTTATACCACAATTTTACGCCAAAAGAAGTAACTCCGTCTCCAAAGTTATATCTATTGGCCCCTGTTTCATTGTAAGTAAGTAATTTTTATTTATATAGCGCTTTTCCAGACCAGGGTCACAAAGAACTTAAACAATCAAAACAATATTCAATAAAGTATATACTTTAAAGGTCAAGATAAAACTGATAACACAACAGGAGTTCCAGAAAATCAAGGAAAAGCCTGAACAAATAAAAATATCTTAAGATGTTTCTTCAGTAGAGTCAGTAGATCATCAAACACAGATGTTTCTTGAAGGAGTCAGTAGATCATCAAACACAGATGTTTCTTGAAGGAGTCAGTAGATCATCAAACACACATGTTTCTTGAAGGAGTCAGTAGATCATCAAACACAGATGTTTCTTGAAGGAGTCAGTAGATCATCAAACACAGATGTTTCTTGAAGGAGTCAGTAGATCATCAAACACAGATGTTTCTTGAAGGAGTCAGTAGATCATCAAACACAGATGTTTCTTGAAGGAGTCAGTAGATCATCAAACACAGATGTTTCTTGAAGGAGTCAGTAGATCATCAAACACAGATGTTTCTTGAAGGAGTCAGTAGATCATCAAACACAGATGTTTCTTGAAGGAGTCAGTAGATCATCAAACACAGATGTTTCTTGAAGGAGTCAGTAGATCATCAAACACAGATGTTTCTTGAAGGAGTCAGTAGATCATCAAACACAGATGTTTCTTGAAGGAGTCAGTAGATCATCAAACACAGATGTTTCTTGAAGGAGTCAGTAGATCATCAAACACAGATGTTTCTTGAAGGAGTCAGTAGATCATCAAACACAGATGTTTCTTGAAGGAGTCAGTAGATCATCAAACACAGATGTTTCTTGAAGGAGTCAGTAGATCATCAAACACAGATGTTTCTTGAAGGAGTCAGTAGATCATCAAACACAGATGTTTCTTGAAGGAGTCAGTAGATCATCAAACACAGATGTTTCTTGAAGGAGTCAGTAGATCATCAAACACAGATGTTTCTTGAAGGAGTCAGTAGATCATCAAACACACATGTTTCTTGAAGGAGTCAGTAGATCATCAAACACAGATGTTTCTTGAAGGAGTCAGTAGATCATCAAACACAGATGTTTCTTGAAGGAGTCAGTAGATCATCAAACACAGATGTTTCTTGAAGGAGTCAGTAGATCATCAAACACACATGTTTCTTGAAGGAGTCAGTAGATCATCAAACACAGATGTTTCTTGAAGGAGTCAGTAGATCATCAAACACAGATGTTTCTTGAAGGAGTCAGTAGATCATCAAACACAGATGTTTCTTGAAGGAGTCAGTAGATCATCAAACACAGATGTTTCTTGAAGGAGTCAGTAGATCATCAAACACAGATGTTTCTTGAAGGAGTCAGTAGATCATCAAACACACATGTTTCTTGAAGGAGTCAGTAGATCATCAAACACACATGTTTCTTGAAGGAGTCAGTAGATCATCAAACACAGATGTATCTTGAAGGAGTCAGTAGATCATCAAACACAGAGATGGTTCCAAAGCTTAGGAGCAACAGCCTGAAAAGATTTCTCTCCTCTGGTCCTGAACCGTGTGCGTGGAACCATCAGTAGATTCTGATCCTTTTTTCCATGAGAAGTTTCAGTCTGGCTTCCGTAAACATCACTCTACGGAGACAGCTTTACTGAAAGTGTCCAGTGACATCATGATGTCGGCTGACTCTGGTAAATTCACTGTTCTGGTTCTCTTGGATCTGTCGTCAGCCTTTGACACAGTTGATCACCAGATCCTGCTGAGAAGACTAAGGGATGAAGTGGGACTGTCTGGGTCTGTGTTAGAATGGTTCTCATCTTACCTTTCTGGGCGCAGTTTTAGTGTATCTGCCAATCAAATGAGGTCTGAATCGGCAGATCTGTTGTGTGGAGTCCCTCAAGGTTCTGTTCTAAGGTAAGGTAAGGTAAAACTTTATTGATCCCTCAGGAGGTCTCCTTTGGGAAATTCTGGGTCCTTTATTGTTTTTGCTGTACTTGATTCCCCTCGGTAAAATCATTCAGAGATTTCCAGATGTTTCTTATCACATTTTTGCTGATGACATCCAGCTCTACTGCTCTTTTGACCCAACTGAGCCCCAAAGGCTGAACAGCTTAGTCAATTGTTTGCTAGAAATCAAACAATGGCTGAGTGAAAACACTTTACAGCTTAATGTGGACAAAACTGAAACTCTGGTGATTGCTCCTGATGATACGATTCCAGGGTTGAGTCAGTACTTGGGTGACTTAGGTCAGTCTGTCAAACTGAGCCTGAGAAACCTGGGTGTTGTATTTGATAAAGACATGTCTCTTGTTCAACACTGTAGAAAACTGACCAGAAACTGTTTCCTTCAACTGAGAAAAATCTCTAAACTTAGGAAAATGCTGTCACAACATGATCTGGAGCTTGTAATCCATGCGTTTGTTTCTTCTCGTCTGGACTATTGTAACAGTTTGTTTTCATGTCTTAACAAGAAGGAGCTGTCTCGCCTGCAGTTGATTCAGAACTCTGCAGCGAGAATTCTGACCCGCTCTAGTAGAAGAACTCACATTTCTCCGGTCCTTAAAACTCTTCACTGGCTTCCAGTTTCTTTCAGGATCAACTTTAAAATTCTGGTTCTTACTTTCAGAGCTATTCATGGTCAGGCTCCTCCTTACATCACTGATCTGATCCAGCCTTACACCCCAGCTCGGGCTCTGAGGTCTGTGGATCAGAATCTACTTATGGTTCCACGCACACGGCTCAGGACCAGAGGAGAGAAATCTTTTCAGGCTGTTGCTCCTAAGCTTTGGAACAATCTTCCTCTCTCTTTACGCTTGATGGAGTCTACTGACTCCTTTAAGAAACATCTTAAGACGTTTCTATTTGTTCAGGCTTTTCCTTGAATTTCTCGAACTCCTGTGTTGTTCTCGGTGTTGTCTTGATCTTTGAAGTATGTACTGTTTTGAGTATTGTTTTGATTGTTAAAGCGCTTTGTGACCCTGGTCTCGAAAAGCGCTATATAAATATATATTACTTACTTACTTACTTACTTACAACACATTGTAACTTCCATCCCAACAAGTCATTAAGTTGTGTTTCATTGTGTTATTGTTGAGTTGTCCGGGCTACATGTCACATCGCCACAGATTCCAAATCAGTTTGACCAAAAATAATTCACTCGTACGATGCAATACAATAGTTTAAAGTGGCTGGACTTTGACTAGACTTAGCCTGTGTCTCAAACACTTCTCTAAGTGCGCTGCGTTACAGTACACTGTAAGACACTTGGTACACTTACAGTGTAGTACTGTCACATATCAAACATGTCGCTACACACAGGAAATTATTCGACAGCTTCTTCTTCTACTAATTTTTAACACTGATTATAACCAGTCGTTGAAACACTATCATTGACACTTGACAACGCTTTTCACCAATTGACACACGTTATTTGTTGTGTTTCATTGATTTATTATTGTTGTTGTGTTGTTTTGTGGTGAAAAATGGTGTTTTCTTGAGACTTTTACGCTGGTATCTGCTTCGAAGAAGTATCGTGAGTGACTTAGATTCAGTTTGACGTAGATTAGCGTCATCTACGTCACTAAGATGGAGGACGTTGAGGGTGAAAAGTGTCCATCGATCCACACTCAATTTTCTGGACTGTTTGAGTGTGCCAATTGAGGGCGAATTGAGCACTACATTTTCGCACGCTGCTCAAAGTACACGCACTTGTGTACTCAAAATATTAAGTTTAGGTGCAGAAGTAAAACAATCAAAACACGGAGTCGCTTCCGTGATCCAACATGATGTCACTTCCGTCCCGGGTCTTATACTTCGCATCGTGGAGAGAGATGAACAATCCAGAGTGTGTAACTGGTTTATTCGCCGCTTCAAGTCAAACAAAATACAAGCTTTCAATTACGATCGACCGGACAGATCAATAGTCCCAGGAGAAAAGGTCCCGAGCTGTGGAAACATCGCTATATTTAAGGCAAATTTCCCGTCCGGAAGGTCGGCTCTTTCCGGCCAAATGGTCCTTTCAAGTTCCATGTGTCACGATCACCTGCAGAGAGACATCCTAATTTGTTTTTTGTAATGTAATCATTCAACTGTTCTCGGGTGGGGTTTATCTTCTCTTCCGTCTTTTAGCCCCCCTTTCTCGGGTGTGTCTTGCTTCATTCTTTGATCTACAATTTAAGGTGTGATTTGTAGATAAACAGATGTTTCAAAATACCAGTGTCTTATCTCTAATTCTGATCCAAGCTTGCCTCGAACCAGTGTGAATCAGTCTGAGTGGAGTGTTGATTGTGAATGTGTAGTCAAACGTTTAAGCTCTTAGATGAAGCGAGTAATTTATACTTTATATTTTGATTAACTTTTAGCATTAATTTAACAACGGCGTATAAATATATAATAATTTTAATCTAACAGAAGTGCAAGAGTTGGACAAGAAAACCCACAATTAGTAAGTACATTATTGCATCCATTCCTTCCATTGTTGTTGCTCGTCTTTTCCTCGGGTACAAAAACAATGTGAGCGTTTACTCTGAGTAAGTAGCAAGGTAAGTGGAGATGCAACACTACAGTGAAGTGTAGAGCGGAGCAAAGTAGGGCTAGAACTGTGCAGAGGAATAACAGTAAGAGATCAATGACCAAAGAAAATCCAGAAAATGATCATTTGTCGTTGCAGACCAATGAAGACTCAGGTCTGCAACAATGTACCGTGACGTCCATTTGAAAACAATTGCAGGTGATTCTCACTTTTAGGCAACTCAACGTCGTTCTGTTATTCCTCAAATGGCCTTAAAAACGTTGGTAAGCTTGCCATGACTTGTAGCCAAAGTTCCACATATTTAAGAGTTTGATATTGCGAATGTTGCCTGAATCCTTAACTGGAATCAAGAAAAAGCCAAGAGGGTTCAGACTGGAACTTTATTGAAGTTTAAGTGATGCAGCTTAGTTGGCAGCCATGGTCTGGTCCATCCAGGAACGGAGCTCAGTGACGCGGGCGTACACACCGGGCATGGAGGTGGAGCAGGTGCCGCTACCCCAGGACACAATACCGACCAGAGTCCAGGCACCAGACTTCTCGCAGACCAGGGGTCCACCAGAGTCACCCTGGAAATAGGACAAGCAGGTTAGTTTCAACTGGTTTGATTCAGAAGGAGACCATGAAGGCAGAGTCTCAGCTACCATGCAGGAAGAAGCTCCGGAGGCTCCGGCGCAGATCATCAGGTTGGAGATTTTGCTGCCCCAGAACTGACGGCATCTCTCATTGGTCAGCAGTGGGAGGGCAGCCTGCTGCAGCAGGGCGGGGGTGTCGGGAGCTGTAACACATCGGAATGAGTCACGGCTGGTCAGGTGACACCAGGGCCGAAGCAAGACCCACCGTTGTAGCGGGTAAGACCCCATCCGCTGGTCACGCATTTCATGTCTCCGGGGAAGTTGTCGGCGGTCTCGGCGATGCACACGGGGGAGACACGCATGTTCAGCTGAGCGGGGGTGGCCAGCTTGATGAGCAGGATGTCGTTGTTGATGGTGTAGCCGTTGTAGCGGGGGTGCTTGAAGACCTTTCCGACCTTCATGACCTGAGTGTCCTCCTCATTGGAGCTGCGGTCATGCTCACCAAGGATCACACGGTGGGAAGTCCTGACACCAAAGTCAAGATGTTAGACAGGTGACAGGACCTCAAGAGACACAGAGAGGGTCACTTGATCACCTGACGTTGCAGTGGGCAGCGGTCACAACCCAGTTCTCGTTGATGAGGGAGCCACCACAGAAGTGGAAGCCAGTGTAGTCCTGGAGGGACACCTGCCAGGGCCAGGAATGAGGGACAGCCTCCTCACCGTTAACAATACGGGAGTACCCGGTGATGACGGGGGCGATGGCGGGATTACCGCAGCCTGTGGAGATCATCGTCGGAAGGTCATCAAAAGACAAAATGGGAGACAGAGAGGTAGCTGCATTAGGGACTACTAAGTTACAGGAAGTGGTATAATGTAAAGGAGACTCTGATGAAAGTAAAACCTGTTGAAGACATTTTAGAGAAATGAAAAAGAAGACGTACCGTAGGCGGCGCCAACAAAGGCGAGGCAGGAGAGGATCCACAGGAAAGCCATGACTCAATCATGCTGGCTCACTGGAAACGTTCAGCTTTTATACGTACAAGCTAGAACCTGATTGGTTGGACTTGCCTCGTTGTGATTGGTCGAGACTTTATCAGAGGACGGTGAGAGTCGGGACAGATGGGGTTCAGTGCTGACACAGAAGTCGTCCTACACTTGAATGAAAGTGAATGCAGTGGATACAGACCTCAACTGTTTCAGCATTAAAACAATTGATGACAAATAACCGGTTACTTGTTAAATATTTATAATAATGTGAGTAGTTGTAAATAAAGTCACTTAATACTGTAGCTAGCAAAGTAGCTGCTACATGGTAAGGTGTTTTATAATTCCATTGCAAGATTGATTAAACGTTTATTCTTTTACCTTTGATGCATTTATTGTACAGATATAAACTTGTTTATTTGTCAATGTTTAACTGGTCACTGAGTTGCTGCTTTAGAAGCTTTTTGCTGATATTTCTGCTTTCATTGAAGAAGGTATGAAGTTGTGCTACTAAGTATTATTCCAAGTATTAAGTTTAAGTGCAAAAGTGCCATATTTGAGACACACCGTTAGACTCATGGTCACATTCTATTAGTGCAACTCACCCATTTATGCAAAGAAAGGGTCAATATTATGGAGTGAGAGCATCTTATCAGCATTTATATTTGTTTAAAAACAACTCATAGATATATTTATTCCAGCTTAGCCACAAATGGTATATTGTGGAGCAGGATAAACGTAACCAGGATCTTTAGACCACAGCAACTTTATCGACAATAAAAGTATCAAAACACGGAGTCACTTCGTCCCGAGTCTTGTACTTCGCTTTGTGGAGAACGATGAACATCCAGAGTGTGTATCGGGTCATTTATTCGCCGCTTCAAGTCAAATTAAATACAAGCTTCAAATAACGATAGGACCGGACCCAATTCTCCTGGTGACTTCACAGATTGACAGTCCCAGGCAGAATGGTCCTGAGTTGTAGAAGGCTCGCACTATTTAAGTCAAATTTCCCGCCCAGGGGTCGTCTTTTTCCGGCCAAATTGTTCTTTCAAGCTCCCTGTGTCACCGATACCCCACTGAGAGAGTTCCTAGTTTGTCGTCCTGTAATCTAATTAATAAAATGTTCTTGGGGGGGTCACCTTCCCTCCTGGAGTGTCGCCTGCTTCCCTTCCATCTTTCGCTCCCCCTCTCTGGGGTCTCTCTAGCTTCGTTCTTTGATATACAATTTAATGTGGGATTTTCAGACAAACAAATATTTGAATACCGGTGTCAGGACTCTAATTCTGGTCCAAGCTTGTCTTGAACCAGTGTGAATCAGTCTGAGTGGAATGCTGATTGTGAATGTGTGTAGTCAAACGTTTTCCCGCTCTGAGATCAAATGAGTAAATTTTACTTTATATTTTGATTATATTTTAGCATTAATTTAAGTATGCCGTATAGGTTTGTAAAATTTTAATCTAACAAGAAGCCATTGACAGGCCTTGGTTACAGATGCATGTATGGAAAATGTTCGTTTCACCGTTTGATCCTGTGAGACAGAAGCAGTAATTCAAGTTCATCATTCATTCATTCTTATAGCTCAATCTTTTTCAATCTATTAAAGAGCAATTCGTTCATGTCTTACAGATCCCAAAAAAAGAACACACGACATACAAGTATCCCAAAATATAAATAACATTCATGTACATCCGGGGCTCTGTACAGTACATCGGTCGAAAAAGTTGTTTCACGGTCCGTGGATGAAGTCCCGACCGTTTTGTCTCTAGTGGCCAATGAACGCATCAAGCAGGAGCTGAACCAGGCAACCCACGATTAGTTAGTACACTACTACATCCATTCCTTCCATAGTTGTTGCTAGTCTTTTGCTTGGGTACAAAATAACGTGAGTGTTGTTTCGCGGCACTATATTATGACCAGCTGCTCACTGTGAGTAGGTAGCAAGGTCAGTGGAGATGCAACACTACAGTGACGTGTATGGCGGAGCAAAGTAGGGCTAGAACTGTGCAGAGGAATAACAGTAAGAGATCAATGAAAAAAGAAAATACAGGAAATTATCATTTGGTCATTGCAGACCAATGAAGACTCAGGTCTGCAACATGTGTCGCTAATTCTCATTTTGCGTGAATTGACATTAAGACCATTTGTTTCCCATAGTCATAACAATGTAACATGACGTCCATTTGAAAACATTTGCAGGTGATTCTCACTTTTAGGCAACTGAACGTCGTTCTGTTATTTCTCAAGTGGCATTAAAAACGTAGGTCCTTCAGAGGAGCTATCATCTCAATAGATTTGATTCACCCTGTGATTGGTAAGCTTGTCATGACTCGTAGCCAAAGTTCCACATATTTAAGAGTTTGATGTTGCGAATGTTGCCTGAATCCTTAACTGGAATCAAGAAAAAGCCAAGAGGGTTCAGACTGGAACTTTATTGAAGTTTAAGTGATGCAGCTTAGTTGGCAGCCATGGTCTGGTCCATCCAGGAACGGAGCTCAGTGACACGGGCGTACACACCGGGCATGGAGGTGGAGCAGGTGCCGCTACCCCAGGACACAATACCGACCAGAGTCCAGGCACCAGACTTCTCGCAGACCAGGGGTCCACCAGAGTCACCCTGGAAATAGGACAAGCATGTTAGTTTCAACTGGTTTGATTCAGAAGGAGACCATGAAGGCAGAGTCTCAGCTACCATGCAGGAAGAAGCTCCGGAGGCTCCGGCGCAGATCATCAGGTTGGAGATTTTGCTGCCCCAGAACTGACGGCATCTCTCATTGGTCAGCAGTGGGAGGGCAGCCTGCTGCAGCAGGGCGGGGGTGTCGGGAGCTGTAACACATCGGAATGAGTCACGGCTGGTCAGGTGACACCAGGGCCGAAGCAGGACCCACCGTTGTAGCGGGTAAGACCCCATCCGCTGGTCACACATTTCATGTCTCCGGGGGAAGTTGTCGGCGGTCTCGGCGATGCACACGGGGGGAGACACGCATGTTCAGCTGAGCGGGGGTGGCCAGCTTGATGAGCAGGATGTCGTTGTTGATGGTGTAGCCGTTGTAGCGGGGGTGCTTGAAGACCTTTCCGACCTTCATGACCTGAGTGTCCTCCTCATTGGAGCTGCGGTCATGCTCACCAAGGATCACACGGTGGGAAGTCCTGACACCAAAGTCAAGATGTTAGACAGGTGACAGGACCACAAGAGACACAGAGAGGGTCACTTGATCACCTGACGTTGCAGTGGGCAGCGGTCACAACCCAGTTCTCGTTGATGAGGGAGCCACCACAGAAGTGGAAGCCAGTGTAGTCCTGGAGGGACACCTGCCAGGGCCAGGAATGAGGGACAGCCTCCTCACCGTTAACAATACGGGAGTACCCGGTGATGACGGGGGCGATGGC
>JACEEU010000690.1:1861672-1884172 GCA_016630915.1 Callionymus lyra
GATCATCAAACACATATGTTTCTTGAAGGAGTCAGTAGATCATCAAACACAGATGTTTCTTGAAGGAGTCAGTAGATCATCAAACACAGATGTTTCTTGAAGGAGTCAGTAGATCATCAAACACAGATGTTTCTTGAAGGAGTCAGTAGATCATCAAACACAGATGTTTCTTGAAGGAGTCAGTAGATCATCAAACACAGATGTTTCTTGAAGGAGTCAGTAGATCATCAAACACAGATGTTTCTTGAAGGAGTCAGTAGATCATCAAACACAGAGATGTTTCTTGAAGGAGTCAGTAGATCATCAAACACAGATGTTTCTTGAAGGAGTCAGTAGATCATCAAACACAGATGTTTCTTGAAGGAGTCAGTAGATCATCAAACACAGATGTTTCTTGAAGGAGTCAGTAGATCATCAAACACAGATGTTTCTTGAAGGAGTCAGTAGATCATCAAACACAGATGTTTCTTGAAGGAGTCAGTAGATCATCAGAGATGGTTCCAAATCTTAGGAGCAACAGTCTGGAAGGATTTCTCTCCTCTGGTCCAGAAGTTCAGGAACCATCAGTAGATTCTGATCCACAGACCTCAGAGCCCGAGCTGGGGTGTAAGTCTGGATCAGATCACTGATGGAAGGTCTGACCATGAATAGATCTGAAAGTAAGAAGCAGAATTTTAAAATGATCCTGAAAGAAACTGGCAGCCAGTGAAGAGTTTGAAGGAGAAATGTGAGTTCTTCTACTAGAGCGGCCAGTGAAGAGTTTGAAGGAGAAATGTGAGTTCTTCTACTAGAGCAGCCAGTGAAGAGTTTGAAGGAGAAATGTGAGTTCTTCTACTAGAGCGGCCAGTGAAGAGTTTTAAGGAGAAATGTGAGTTCTTCTACTAGAGCGGCTCAGAATTCTGGCTGCAGAGTTTAGTATGAACTGCAGGTGAGACACGTCCTTCTTGTTTAGACATGAAAACAAACTGTTACAATAGTCTAAACGACACAAACACATGGATTATAAGATCCAGATCAATTTGTGACATTTAAGTTTATATATTTTTCTCAGTTGAAACAGTTTGTGGTCAGTTTTGTTCAGTGTTGAACGAGAGACATTTGTCAAATACCAGGTTTCTCAGTTTGACAGTCACTCAAGTACTGACTCAACCCTGAACTTTATCATCAGCAATAACCAGTTTAAGCAAGTTTCAGTTTTGCACACATTTAGCTTCAAAGTGTTTTTACTCATTGTTTGATTTCTTCTTAATTTCTTAAAGTCAAGTCATTCATGAAAGAAGGTTAAAAAAAACACAAGAATGATTATTTCTGTGAAAACACTTTAGAAATTAAATCGAACATGTTCTGTGTGAACATAAAATAATGAATGACGAACATTATATTCTTTTATTGTAAGTGAGATATAGAAATGTATTAAATTTAAGCTCAGTCTTAGATTTATGAATACAAAATATTAATATATTCCACATACATGACAAAGAAAATCACAAGTTAGATTTTAGTTTAATTTCCGAATATTTAACAAAAAGTTAAAAAAAAAAAAAAAAAAGTTGAACATTTATCATTCAAAATATAAAAACCTTAGTTATTAAATAAAGTATTTATCACCACAAGTTTATTTATTTTGTTTTAAAACATGTAGATGTAGTAGAGTTTAAATCATTATACATTTTTTTTAATTATTTTCGAAATAGATCAAAGACAACTGTGGATTTTATAAATAATATATTAAAAACGAACAATATGATGTAAATGACTGTCAAAGAGGTTTGAAAACAGACGTGAGGAATAAAAATAAAAGGATTAGAACTGAGGAGATGAATTGATGTCATGAGTTAACAACACTTTAATGAAAGTGATTCGTTCAACATGTTTAATCTTCGTGTTATTTCCTCATAAATCATCCTCCGACATTATTACTGAGTTATTAACTGATAACGACGTTTATTATTTTAGTATTAATAACTTACCGGAGGATCAGTGTGTTTGCGCGCGTGTGTGTAGGTGTGTGTGTGTGTGTGTATATATATATATTCATGTGCGTGCGTGACTTTCCGTAAGATCATAAAAAATAGACTTTTATTGTGAAAGCACCGGAGAACTTGATGTTCGTCACAAGCGTGTGCTTTTTGTGTAGTTCGGTTATTGTGTAATTGTGGGTGTTTATATACACACTTTGTGTATTTGTACGTGTGTTTCAGATAAGGAGACGCTTGTTGTTGTAGGAGCCGCTGCAGTGTTGTTCATCCTCATCACAGACGTGTGTGTTTGTGTGTGATTCTGATTATTGTGTTGTGTAGTAGTTTTCTGTCTGGTGTTTTTGTGTAGCGTTTGCCGAGTTTTACATGTAAGCTTTTCATTTGAAATCCTTTAGGAAACACCATCGAGCGGTGACTTGTCTGTCAAAGTTGTTTGGCAAAGTTACTCGCTGGACTTGGACCATGGGCAGGGTCTGGACCATGGGCAGGGTCTGGACCATGGGCAGGGTCTGGACCATGGGCAGGGTCTGGACCATGGGCAGGGTCTGGACCATGGGCAGGGCCTGGACCATGGGCAGGGTCTGGACCATGGGCAGGGTCTGGACCATGGGCAGGGTCTGGCCCGGGGCTCCTCCTGCGCGGCTCTGAACCCTCAGGTCTCCAGGATGTCTCTGCCGGGTAACGGCTCCTCCGGGCGGGTCCAGCTCCACAACCAGACCTCGGTCTCGGGTCCAGAGGCGCTGGTGGTGCCGGTGGTGTTCGGGCTGATCTTCGTGGTGGGTCTGCTGGGGAACTGCCTGGTGCTGGTGGTGATGGGTCGCGTCCGCAGCGGGCGCGCGGGCCGCCGCTCCTGGTCCTCCTGCAGTCCCACCAACATGTTCATCGTGAACCTGAGCCTGGCGGACCTGCTGTTCCTGCTGGTCTGCGTGCCCCTGCACGCCACCATCTACTCGCTGCCCCAGTGGCTGTTCGGGGACTTCCTGTGCCGGTTCGGACACTTCTTCACGTCCGTCACCATGTTGGTCAGCATCTTCACGCTGGTCGCCATGTCCGCGGACCGGTACGTGGCCGTGGTTCGGTCCAAAGCTCCGCGCGTCAGGAGCCGCAGGTACGAAGGAATATTTCAGAGTCACATGAATATTCAATTAAAATAACATTTCAAATGTTAAAATGTTACATTTTTTGATTGACATTTACTTCTTTTCAAGCATTGAATTTTCTATTTGAAAAATGTTATTCAATAATGTATGTTTTTAAAGGTTAAAACATTTGACAATTCATTTATTTAAAAAAATTACATTTTCCAAGTGAACTTTTTTTTTTATTCATAGGGTTATATATATAATTTAAATTAAATATAATATTGAAAAATACTTTTACGAGACAAAATAAACAGATTACGGAGCTACTACTGCTCGAACTTTCGGCCAATCATGCGACGCAAAGATGATCACGTGACGACGTAGCCGCAGGGGCGCGTCAATCTTATTATTTTTTTTTTTTATCATCATCATAAGAATATTGAATTTGTATAACATTTCAAATGATCAAACTTTGATTGAAATGTATTTTCTTCAATTGTCTTTTTGAAAGATGGAATTTAGTTATATATGTAAAGATTTAACTTATTTTTATATAATAATAAACCATTTGAATATTTACAGTAATGAAAAAAATAACATTTTCCAAATCAATATTTATTTTATAGGGTTTGATATTCTACTTCCAATTATTCAGTTATATAGATAATCTAAATAAATGTAATAATTAATTTATATAAATGATACAATTCAATGGTTTAACAAAACAATAGCAATTAAAATGAAGGATGTAAATGATGTAATAAAACATCCTTTAAATATAGAAATCATTGAATCAAATCTTTCTAAGAATTAATTCTAAAACAAACATGATAAACATTCGAGATGTTTAATTAACGGCTCAGACATACATGATGTTCCTCCACACCAGGAACACTCTGGCGGCGCTGGCGCTGGTCTGGACTCTGTCTCTGGTGTGTTCGGTTCCGGTGGCCCAGCACCACGTCCTGTCCGGACACCACTCCGCCCCCAACAGCACCTTCTGCTGGGAACAGTGGTCCGGAGCGTCCCGGCGGACCTACAAGGTGACGGTCCTGCTGGTCGGGTTCGTGGTACCGCTTCTGATCATCAGCTGGTGCTACACCAAGGTGGGTCACGACCTCCTGGCCCAGAAGAAGCATCGGGTCAAAAAGAAGCTTCGTTAGATCGAGAGGTACTTATTAAAAAGTACTTCCTGTGGTGGTCAGAACCACAGGAGGCAGCATCAGAACCGATGTGAGGAGCACATGGACCACCAACAAATGTGTTTGTGGTCTCCCTTGTGTGGTCTCTGGGTCAAAGGTCAAGACCTTCCCGGCTCCCATAAATACATTTGCAATGGTGGAGGCCGTTGACCTTGACCCAGAGACAACACAAGGGATACCACAAACACATTTGTTTCCGGGCCTTCGGGTCACCTTGACCCTAAGATAACACAGGAAAACATCAGTCATCTTTTTTAAGCATTACATAGTACTTCATTAAATAATTTCAATTCATAATTTTCTATATTGAAATGTTAAAAGTTTTTTTATAATTAATTAAATATCATCAAATAGAGTTTGATACTCAAATGTTATTTTTCATTCAGACATTTTTAATTAAATATAGAAATGTTGGTACAAATGAATTTACACACATAAGGTAAGGTAGAACTTTAAGGTTTATTTTATACATATAATAACACAAAATTATTCTGAGTTTAATATTTTTTTATTTCTAAGCATTTAAATTCAATATAAAATTATAATGCCCACATTTTATATTGAATTTAAAGGCTAAGAAGGAAGAAATATTAAATATAAAAAAATTACTTTTGAATTATTGGAATTAGAATATTTAAATAATTGAATTTATTTTAAAACGCTTTTTTTTTTTTACAACATATCAAACGAAAAGTCAACATTTAAAGTGTAAAATTCAAATATTTCACATAAATAAACTACAGAACCAAAACAAGATCAGATCCAAGCACGAACCTTTGAAGAACCGAAACACTATCAGAGCCTCTTGATGTTCTTTATCTTCTCAGGTTCTGTTTCATCTCCACACCAAGATGAAGAACATTTCCAAGAAGTCCAAACGTTCCAAGAAAAAGGTACTTCACTTTATTTTTGGCTGCTTGGAACTTCAGCTAAAGCTAATGCTATAGCGACCTACTCTGAGATGAGAGAGAGATTAATAGTTGTTTGGCTAAAGTATTAGCAAGAAATATGTTGCAATTTTTGAGCTAGCTCCATGTTTGCTACTTGCTGATGCTAATGCTAAAACTAGTAAATCTGAGCTATGAATACTATTTATAGTTGTTTGGCTAAAGATTTACCCAAAAAAAATGTGCAATGTTTGAGTTCACTCTGTGTCTGCTACTGGTTAATGCGAAAGCTAATGCTAAAGTCGGTAACTTTGAGCTATAAATAGGATTTCTATTTGCTTGGCTAAAGATTTAGCAAGAAATATGTTGCTTATGCAAAAGCTAATGCTAAAGCGAGAAATTCTGAGCTATTAATACTATTTCTAGTTGTTTGGCTAATGTTTTAGCGAAAATATGTTGCAATCATTGAGCTAGCTCTGTGTTTGCCACTTGCTAATGCTAAAGCTAATGCTAAAGCGAGAAACTCTGAGCTGAGAGAGTTTTCTAGTTCTTTGGCTAAAGTTTCATTTAAAAAAAACTTTGTAATGTTCAGCAAGTGTTGTGTCTTCTACTTGATAATGCTAACGCTAACGGGTTAGTGCTCAACTCTGAGAAATATGTTTCCAGTTTGTTTGGCGAGAGTTTAATCTAGAAATATGCGAAAGCTAATGCTAAAGCGAGTCATTTTGAGCTATGAATACTATTTCTAGTTTGGCTAAAATTTTAGCAAAAATATGTTGCAATGTTTGAGCTCGCTCTGTGTCTGCTACTTGATAATGCTATCGCTATTTCTTTAGCAAGTAACTCTGAGCCAAATTTTAATTTGTAGTTGTTTGGCTAAAGTTCCATCCAGAAATATGTAGTACCTTCTGAGCTAAAACTGTGTTTGTTACTTACTAATATAGCAAGTTACTCTGAGCTGAGTTATCTAGTTGTTTGGCTAAAGTTTATTTAAAAAAAACTTTGTAATGTTTCAGCAAGTGTTGTGTCTTCTACTTGATAATGCTAACGCTAACAGGTTTGCGCTCATCTCTGAGAAATATGTTTCCAGTTGTTTGGCGAGAGTTTAATCTCGAAATATGTTGTAACGTTGTAGCTAACTCTGTGATAGTTTACTAGCTAATGCTAGCAGACATAAAATAATCAAACACGAGTTATCTAAAGTTCACATTTCTGGATGAAACTTCACACACGAAGACGAAAATTCTGTTCATTTTTCTCTGCTGGCGTTTGTTTAAACCCGATACACACTGGACCAGAACTTGTCGCGGGTCACTGGGGGGAACACACAGGAGGACAGGAGAGCAGCACCAGAGCTGGATCGTGGGGGGGGATGTGGATATTTCGGGTCTCAAATATTTAAGAATCAAACTCTTGTTGGTGGCTTTGTTTGAAAAGTTTTAAAATAAATCCAGCAGAGGGTCCTTGTGGTCGCCGTGACGACAGAGAAACACTCGGCGCTTCACGCTGTTTAGTTTCATCTGGATACACATGTCTGACACATCAAGACCCGAGTGGACACATCAAGAGCGTCTCCCTCACGTCCACCTTCCTCTGCTGTCGGAGGATCTTAAGCAGACGCTGTGGGACTCCATCACTCTTGGTGAGACCTTTTTAGGGAACATCGAGGCCCTTTTTACTGACGGTGTAGCAAAATATTGAGCATTACAATATCAATTTTTACTCTTTTCACGATACTGTATCGCTAGTTTATCTTTCTTAGTTTATCACAACACCAGAGTCAAGTACTCGACAATACTACACTTATATACTTGTTTCTACACTATCACAACACCAGAGTCAAGTACTCGACAATACTACACTTATATACTTGTTACTACACTATCACAACACCAGAGTCAAGTACTGGACAATACTACACTTATATACTTGTTACTACACTATCACAACACCAGGGTCAAGTACTGGACAATACTACACATATATACTTGTTACTACACTATCACAACACCAGAGTCAAGTACTTGACAATACTACACATATATACTTGTTACTACACTATCACAACACCAGAGTCAAGTACTGGACAATACTACACATATATCCTTGTTACTACACTATCACAACACCAGAGTCAAGTACTTGACAATACTATAAATATATCCTTGTTACTACACTATCACAACACCAGAGTCAAGTACTCGACAATACTACAAATATATCCTTGTTACTACACTATCACAACACCAGAGTAAAGTACTGTACAATACTACACATATATCCTTGTTACTTCACTATCACAACACCAGAGTCAAGTACTGGACAATACTACACATATATCCTTGTTACTTCACTATCACAACACCAGAGTAAAGTACTCCACAGCACTATAAATAATAATTATAATAATACATACGTTTCTATAGCGCTTTTTAAGGTACGCAATGACGCTTTTCATAAACCATAACAAAAATGAGGATAACATAAGTACTGAACGAATAACCCAACAAAACAACAACCTAGCGAAGTAGAAAGGAGAAGAGAGAGGGTGGAAAATTAGTTATCGGGTGTTGTAGGTGATTTTGAAAAGATGGGTTTTGAGTTGAAAATCGAAGTGAGTCAACATTTAGGATGGAGGTCCAGACGGTGGGGGCGGCAATGGCTGTCTGTCCCCAATACCGCGATGTTTGGTTCTGATGATGGGAGTTCTGGTCTTATTAGAGCGTGTTCGGTGGCGTGGCATTGGGCACTGAAGGAGACCAGTCAGGCAGGAAGGGGCGAGGTAGTTATATCCTTGCTCGTACAGTATCACAGTATACTGCAATATATTGAATCATTGACCCTGTATCGTGATACGTATCGTACGGACACATTCTTGCCAAAGAAACCCAACAGTTAAGTACTAAAGACGTGTTGGAGGACTGAGACGGAGCCAGTAACCTCTCTCTACCCAGACAGCGCAGACGATCCTCCTGGTGGTCACCGGCTTCACCGTCTGCTGGCTGCCGCACCACATCATCGCCATGTGGGTGGAGTTCGGCTCCTTCCCGCTGAACGACGCCTCCTTCGCCTTCCGGATCATCGGCCACTGCCTATCCTACGGGAACTCCTGCATCAACCCCGTCCTCTACGCCTTCCTCTCTGAGAACTTCCGCAGCGCCTGCCGCCAGGCTTTCGGCCATCGCGCCGCCTTCCCGCCGAACAGCACAGTCGTCCGTTTTCGGACCGACAACTTCTCCACCACTCACTCCGCACTGTAGTCGAAGGACAAGATCTTCACTCGTCAAATTATACCTTGACATGGATTCGTCTTCTGTACGTCTGCGAGAACTGAATGTTGCTGCCATTATTTATTGATTTTGTCCGTAGTAAATATTCCTAAGATATTAAGGTATTATTTATTTGTAATAATCATGTTAAAAGAGTCAATAAAAAAGTGTTTCAGGAAACAAGACTCTGAATAAAGTCAAGAAGAAGATGGAGGTAAAGAGTCACTAACTTTTGTTGCCCAAAGATTACCTTATTTTCCGGACTATAAGTTGCCGTTTTTTTCATAGTTTGTCCGGGGGTGCGACTTATACTCTGGAGCGACTTATGTGTGAAATTATTACCACATTATTAGCGGTATATCATTTCACATGTTATTTTCACACTAAACCACCAGAGGGCGCTCTAGGTCTGTGTTGATCATTTCCACGTAGAAGAGGAAGCATCTTCTACCTCCGGAGTTAGTTAGTTGTTTAAAAGTGACACGAGGATGAAGAGTTATTTGGAGTTACACGGATGGTTGGTAAACTGTTAGTATTGATGCTATAGTTCTCTGAATAACTCTTCATATTATGTTAACAACCAGTTCTCACTTCATGTAACGTAACATATCTGTTGCCTCTATTTATTTTATTTCAAGATCACATCTTTGGATTTATCAAATCAATTTCCCCCAAAAATGCGACTTATACTCCAGTGCGACTTATATATGTTTTTTACTTCTTTATTATGCATTTTATGGCTGGAGATACTTTTACTCCAAAGACACTTATAGTCCGGAAAATATGGTAATACAAAGCAAATCTTATGCTTCTTCATCTCTACTGTCTATATTTTCTCTGTTGAAAACTTTGACAGGAGAAAGACTGATGAGTAGGTTGGTCGGTCGGTCGGTCAGTAGAAATGTAGGTATGTTGCTAGGTAACCAAGTAGCTATAACAGTATAATTGGGTAGGCAGTTACCTAGCTAGGACGCTCATCTCGGAGTAGAGCCCCTGCTCCCCCTTGATAGAAGTCTTGGACTTCTTATTAGGATCTCTGCGGGACGCTTAACTGGTGGTCAGAGCACCGGTAGATCACCACAGGGGGGACCAAGGACACGCTGGAGGAGACCACGTTTCTCAGCTGGCCTGGGAACACCTCAAGTTTCTCAGAGAAGAGCTAGATGATGTACCTGGGGAGAGGCAAGTCTGGACCTCCCTGCTAAAGCTGCTTCCCCACGACACCTCCCCGAATAATACGTAAGAAGACAAATATGACGGTAACTAGGTAAGTATGGTTCTAGGTAATTAGCTTGTTAGGCAGATAGGTGGTTAGCTAGATATATTAACAAGTAAGCAGCTAGGAGTCTACAAACCTTCACAGGTGGGTAGTTAGGTAAAAAGTTTCTAGCTTGGTAATAAAGGTAGAAGTGGAGGTGGGTTGCTAGGTTACCAAGTAGGTAGGTAGTCAGATACCTAGCGAGGTAACTAGGTAAGTATGTTGCAAGGTAGGAAGCTACATAGATAAGCAAGTAGCTAGGTGGCTAGAACACGTGATAAGGAAGGTAGTTAAGTAGACAGGTAGCTAGCTCAAGTATGTAGTTAGTTAAGTATGTACCATGTTTCAAGGTTAGTGGCTAAATACGTTGCTAGGAAGGTAGGCAGCTGGTGCACCAGCTAGGTTGCTAGCTTTGGAGCTAGATAACCTGCTGGGCAAAAAAACAATAAAATAGTCAAACCATGACGGTTGTTGGTGTTTGTTCAACATGTCGGTGCAGGTGTTTAGGAGGCTGTCAGTAGTGTGTATGAAGCATGTGGGTGGATTGGTGACATCATGTGACTAACATGGACACAACAAAGTGTAATACACCGGAGTGGTCTGTATTCAAACACAGGATCAAATCTGCCGCAGATTTACTGTCAATCATCTCTTATTAAACGAGTGTCCACAGAGGACGTCCCCGTCCTCCTCCTCCTCTAATCCTGATTACACAGAGACCAGCGGGCGGACCACCACTGCTGCCCCGGACTCAGAGGAGCAGCGTTGAGGAGACGAGAACTTGAGCAGGACTCAGATGAGGACTTCAGTGAGGTCTGGACGTGGGAGAGACGTCTCCACACAGACACATGGCGCGACCAGTAGGAGTTCATTGATGCCCAGAGAGGGTTAGGAGACCCAGGAGGAGGTCTCACCAGAAGACACACATGCCTGACAGATAGAGCCGCTCAGGATGGACAACAAGGGAAGGAAGGGAACCAATGGATCCTTCAAACGATCCTCCATCAAACGGAGCGCTTCTTCTGGATCCCAGAGGGTGAGCTCTGATGATAATAATGATTGATGATGATGATGATGATGATGATGATGATGATGATGAAGATGATGAAGATGATGACGATGATGATGATGATGAAGATGATGATGATGATTATGAAGATAAAGATAAAGATGATGATGAAGATGATGATGATGATGATGATGATGATGATCAACTGTTGCTGTGACAAAGACAATACAACTCGTGACATTGTGATGTTAATCTTCCATCATCTAAAGTGGATGAACAGTGACATTAGTAGATTCATACATTTATGTGTGTCCACGTGTTCATGTATGAGTGTGTGTGTGTGTGTGTGCATTTGTTTATATATGTGTATGTGTATGTGCTTGTGTGTGTGTGTGTGTGTGTGTGTGCACGGCAGGATTAAAGCAGCATAAGCGGATTGGTTCCATAAAGAAATGGAAATCTGCACTTTCTCTTCTAATTAGTCGGATTCATCGAAGCGAGATCTTGTTTCATCAGCTGCATTTACACACACACACACACACACATACACACACACACACACACACACACACACACACACACACACACACACGCACACACCCACACACACACGCACACACACACACACACACACACTCACACAGAGTGAGCAGCATGGAGCTGACTCACACACTAACGTTTTAACAGCATTTTTAAATCCCGCACTATCACTGATAACTCTGGTCAAAAAGCTTGATCTGCTCAAAATCTCAAAATGATTTCAGCTTCACTTAGTTGATGAACGAATGAATTGATCTCTCGTCTTAAGTCGGACACAATATCGTTTTGTTTTCTTCAGACTCAGAGAGCTTGGATCGAGAAAACCTTCCAGAAGAGAGAATGTATCCAGATCATTCCAGGGAAAGATCCCAGCAGGTTGGAGGTTCATTTGTCAACAAGTACAGCATGACTCGCTCACATCTCAAGATCCTCCTGGCTCGTCTTCAGGTGCAGTTGTGGTCAGGTGGTCGCACAACACACCCCCGTCCCGGGGTCCAGAGGGGACGGTGCCAAAGAGGACACGGGTCTGCTAGTGCAGCTGGACGTCCAACCCACGGAGCGCTGGACGCCTCTCAGACACACTCAGGTCACGCCCACAGATGCTTATGGAACCCTGGAGATCCAGGAGGGCGGGCACATGAACAAGGCCATGGTACGAACACGCACAAACACACAAACAAAAAGGTGTTCTCCTAACTTTGTCTCCATGATCCCAACAGTACATCCGAGTCTCCTTCGACTCCAGACCCGACAACTTGCTTCACCTGATGGTGAAGGACTGGCAGCTAGAACTTCCCACCCTGCTCATCTCTGTGCACGGAGGCCTCCAGAACTTTGAGCTCCCTCCCAAACTGAAGCAGGTGTTTGGGAAGGGCCTGATCAAAGCAGCCGTCACCACGGGTGCCTGGATCTTCACCGGAGGAGTGAGCACGGGTAACCCACCGTCTATCAAAGTCTCAACCACGGATGGACAGTCGAAGAGTGGGTCGGACTCAACGTTCTTGTGGTTTTCAGGTGTGATCCGTCACGTGGGCGACGCTCTGAAGGATCATTCGTCAAAGTCCAGAGGAAAAGTCTGTGCCATTGGCATTGCACCATGGGGCATCATCCAGAACAAAGAGGACCTCATCGGGAGAGATGTAAGTCAAAGTAGTCATGTCAGGAATCTTTTGCTGCCAGTTTTTTTTGTCTAATTAATTCCAGAAAAAGATAGAAAATCTCTGTTTGGAAAGAATTTGAAAGAAGAGTGTTTTCCACTACACAGTTCCAGCCCTGCTTGGGTAAAGTCTACTCAAGCTCTGTTGTGTTTCCGCCGCACTGATACTAAAACGGAGTCCGTTCCGGTCGCTCCAACACACCGTCACTTCCCGTTCCGGTTCTTAATGCTTCGCTGTGTGGAGAAAGATGGTCAATCCAGAGTGTGTCACGGGTCTTTTATTCGCCGCTTCAAGTCAAACAAAATACAAGCGTTGGGATCGATCGGACGCACTTTCTCCCGGCGACTGTACAGGTCAATAGCCCCGGGCAGAAAAGGTCCCGAACTGTAGAAACATTGCGATATTTAAGTCCTTTCTGGGCCAAATGGTTCTTTCAAGTTCCCTGTGCCGCGATCCCCTGTGCAGAGTACTTCCTAATTAGTTTCCTTTTCTAATCATTCAAATGTTCTTGGGTGGGGGTTTCCGTCTCTTAACCCCCCATTCCCGGGTGTGTCTTGCTTTGTTCTTTGATCTACGATTTAAGGTGTGATTTGCAGATAAACAGATGTTTTTAAATAACCGGTGTCGTATCTCTAATTCTGATCCAAGCTTGTCTTGAAACAGTGTGTCAGTCTGGAGTGTAATGATTGTTGATTGTGAATGTGTAGTCAAACGTTTAAGCTCTTAGATGAAGCGAGTAATTTATACTTTATATTTTGATTATCTTTTAGCCTTAATTTAAAAATGGCGTATACTATACGTATAATAATTTTTAATCTAACTCGTGTTGGGTGTGGCCGTTAAAACATAGCGCCTCGAAAACAGAGTTCATTACATTTAATACGCGACACCAAGACAGACCTGACACCTTTTTTATTATGTGTTGCTCTGTCCCAATTCTCACTGTCTGGATCTCATCCACGGACTTGACAGACCTACATACTCTACCACTTCTTATTGTCTGAGATGTGACTTCACCCTCTTGCAACATCAGTGGCCAGCAGTCGGTCAGCGTTGCCTTTTTAGTGCCGTCCCCGGATCACTTGGAACCGGAGTCAGCAGGTTCTAAAAATGGTATCTGCGTCCACATACGATGCTGGAGTATAAACAACACAAACCGACTTGAGGCGAAATGTTGATATTGGAAATCTCCTGTGCCTCCACTTTCCTTGTGTATCCAACGACCTCGACTTTCTCTTCAGGTGTCACGACCGTACCAGACGATGTCCAACCCACTCAGCAAGCTGTCGGTTCTGAACAGCAGCCACTCACACTTCATTCTATCAGACAACGGGTCCAGCGGGAAGTACGGGGCTGAAGTCCGCCTTCGCAGACAGTTGGAGAAACACATCGCGCTGCAGAAGATCAACACACGTGAGTTCTGTCGGAAGGCACTGGGCTCGAGCACGAGGTCCTGCTGACCATCTGCAGGAAAACTATTTTCATTAATGAGAAAATCAGAAGGTGGTCTCAAGAGTAGCTGAAGTTTGTGTACGTTGTGTCTGCCAGGTCTGGGTCAGGGTGTCCCAGTGGTGTGTCTGATCTTAGAGGGGGGGCCTAATGTGATCTCCATCGTCCTGGAGAGCCTGAAGGAGGACCCACCGGTGCCCGTGGTGGTGTGCGACGGCAGTGGACGTGCTTCTGACATCCTTTCCTTTGCGCACAGATACAGTGATGAAGACGGGTGAGTCATCAGATCCTCCTCTAGGACTGTCAGTAAATATTTGTGTCACAGAAAGTACCGTAAAAAAAAGGTACAAACACGATCAAAGGCACTGTTTTTTTGTTTGGCCAAGTCCGTTCGAGGGTTTGAGGCAAGAAAACCAGAGCAGCAGCTCTTCTTATCATCCTGGTCCAGCCAAGGTGGAACTTGTTTTACGATGTCATCTGCCTTTTCTCCGTCCGAAACAGGCTCCTCAGTGACAGCGCCAAAGATCAGCTGCTAGTCACCATCCAGAAGACCTTCAACTACAGCCGCAGTCAGGCGCTGCAGATCTTCCTGCTGCTGACGGAGTGCATGAAGAAGAGGGCGCTGGTGAGTATCACTGTGGTGGTTCAGCCGTCGTAACTGATCCACTGTTCTGTGGAAACAGTCAGGAGATCATAATCCGTACATCGTTTACTTTTGTCTGCCTCTTTAGCGGGTCAGAGGTGAGAGGATTGAAGGTTCAGATCCTGCTGTTGAGTGTTGACTCTCGACCCTTCAGGCTAACAACCCCACTGATAAAAGCAAACCCCTGACCTCCCTGTAATCCGGATTAATGTGTTCCAGATCACCGTCTTCAGGATGGGCTCCGAGGGCCAACAGGACATTGAAATGTCCATCCTCACTGCTCTGCTCAAAGGTATAACCACGACACCTCTGACTTTCAAACTTTTCAAATCCAGAAACTGACGGTTCATGGTCACAGGTACGAACGCGTCGGCCTCCGATCAGCTGAGCCTCGCGCTGGCATGGAACCGGGTGGACATCGCGCGCAGTCAGATCTTTGTGTATGGACTTCACTTGCCCGTGAGTCTCGGCCACGTCATGTCAGTCTTTCAGTTCAGGGGTGGGTTTTGAACCATTAGGCAACCTGTATAGTGATGTACCACTACCATGATGACGCCTCTTCTGACATCAATTAGTGATGAAAATTTTCATCTAATTTAGACACATGTATTTAAAAAGCACCCACCGTCTGATGCGCACACAATTAACCCCAAAATAATACTAACAGCGTATGTTACTGAGACACATTCTGGACTTTATTGAACTTTAAGAAATATAAATTGTTTGGGGAAAAATAGCTAAAAACCTTAAGGATAATGTCAAGCCAGATTTAGCCCCCAGGACTTCAGGTTTAAACATGTTTCAAGCTATCTACGTTGAAAAATAAGGGGAAGAAGACACATCTCCACCGATTCAACGTTAAAGTCTTTCACACAGCCTGCCAGCATCGCACTCACCGACCGCCCAAAGAGCCCGACGGCAGCCCAGAGAGCAGCGGCGCCTGCAGGGGGAGCTAAAGGAAAGAACCGTGGGAAGAAAGGCAAAGGAGGGAAAACTAAACCAGAACCACCAGAAGAAACGGATCCAAGGAAACTGGAACTGCTAAGCTGGGTATGAAGATGATGGCTTGAATAAAACGGCTTGAGTACGTTCAGGTTCATGAATGATTACGCTCTGGCAGGTGAACTCACTGGAACAGGCCATGATGGACGCGCTGGTGTTGGACCGGGTCGACTTTGTGAAGCTTCTGATTGAGAACGGCGTCAACATCCATCATTTCCTGACCATCCCACGCCTGGAGGAACTTTACAACACGGTATGAGCGGCAGAGCCGTGGAGTACGTAACCATCCTGCTGTTTCTCTGCTTCTGACCCCAAACTCTGAGCCAAGTCGTGTTACAACAAAAAGCTTTGTCCTTTAACCTCCATCTCCTCATGTTGATCTGCAGATTATCGTCCCATCAGAGCGCTCGTCTAAGCTCCATTAAAAAAAGCTCTTAAAGCAACATGTGGCGGACAGGCCCTCACATTATGGCCGACACAACCCTTGGCGTCGCTGCCTTAATCTGCACGTTTGTCCACTCAAATTAGGATTTAGATTTGAGCTCTTCTGAGCAACTGCACATCTTGTCTTGCAGAAGTTGGGACCTGCTAACACGCTGCACTTTGTGGTCCGAGACGTGAAGAAGGTGAGAAGCTTCGTTCGCTCACTGACGGCAACTCAGAAGTCTTTAATTTAAAGTTTCTATGATGAAGATTAGAAAGTATGATTGAATTCATTCTTGAGTCATTCATTGAATAATCATTTTTAAAAAAGCTAAGATTTTAAGCAAAATGTCATGAAAAAAGAACGTTATGTATTTCAAAATAAAAGTTTAAATTCATATTATTTATTTTAAAAAATATGACTTGTATGTGTGCATAACACTCCATAATGCTTTCACATTCTGTCTATTACAAAGACCCTGTTACTTTAAGTGACATCACAGGCATCAGATAACTCATACTTTTTCAGGAGCCTAGGTCTCAAGCAGTCAATTTGAAATAATTTTTTTGCGTCTTTGTTAATAGCGTATGTTAAGTACCACCAGTAAGATATTATAGATAGAAACTGTTTATTTTTTTTATTCATATTTTCTTGAATGACTGTTTTCAACAGCAATGGCAGAACTTTCTAGATATTATTGTGCTTTTTCCTAAACACAAACAACATTATGGCAGTGGGTCGACGGCTATTGCAGTAATTTCAATCGTGGCCAAAAATACTTTTTAAAGATACCAGACAGATGAAAACAGTTTGGTCCCTGTTTCCAAAACATGTCTTACCCTAAAATCACTAAACTGTTGCAATTACATTCATAATACAGTAGAGGGAGGCAGAAACAAATGCATTCAATAGTAAAATGTGACCTGGGTCAACAATAAAAAAGACATTGTCAATGGATTTGTGCCTGAAATATCTTGCTGACCACAGGGCTTGTGTTTCAGGGGAATCTTCCTCCAGATTATCAGATCACTCTGATCGACATCGGACTGGTGCTGGAGTTCCTGATGGGCGGAGCTTATCGCTGTAATTACACCCGTAAAACGTTCCGGACACTCTACAACAACCTATATGGCCTGAAGAGGGTGAGACCTTCAGACAGAACCGAGGGAACATCTTGTGGCAATAATCGCTGACATTCCTCTGTTTTCTCCTCCAGCCAAAAGCCTTGAAACTCCTGGGAATGGAGGTGAGTCCACTTGTATTCCATGTACCTACAGAATCCGATAAGACTTGTTCATGATTTTCACTTTATCCTGTAGGATGACGAGCCAAGGCAGAAAGGGAAGGGCAAGAAGAACAAGAAGAAGGAAGAGGAAGTGGACATTGATGTGGATGATCCAGAGGTCAGCCGCTTCCAGTACCCTTTCCATGAGTTGATGGTCTGGGCTGTGTTGATGAAGCGCCAAAAGATGGCACTGTTCTTGTGGCAACGAGGTGAAGAAGCCATGGCCAAAGCGCTGGTGGCATGCAAGCTTTACAAGGCAATGGCCCACGAGTCCTCACAGAGTGAACTGGTAGACGACATTTATCAGGACCTGGAGAACAACTCCAAGTAAGTCTGGACACCACCATGTTTCTGTAGACCTAAAACCTGAGACCCTTGACTTGTGATTCCCCTTGTTCCTTTGATTCAACCAAACTGGGCACAACTCCGTTCAAATTCCCCTGATAAGTTGATGCCACTCCCTAGTGATATGCCTGTTTCCCTGTTGCTCCTGTGACTCCCCTTGTCTTCTCTGGAATAGTAACCTTTCGGGTACTGTCCTGTTGAGCAATTCCTCCTGTCTGATGACTCCCCTCACTGTTCAGTCACACTGTCAACTGTTCCCTCTGGTCTCCTCACATTAACCGTCTGTGCACAGGGAGTTTGGCCAGTTGGCCTACGAGCTTCTCGATCAATCTTACAAACACGATGAGCAGATAGCTATGAAGCTCCTGACGTACGAACTTAAGAACTGGAGCAACTCCACCTGTCTGAAGCTCGCAGTGGCGGCCAAACATCGAGACTTCATCGCCCACACATGCAGCCAGATGCTGTTGACGGACATGTGGATGGGGTGTCTAAGGATGGGCAAGAGCAACAGTCTTAAGGTACAATCTGACCCAAACAGGGTTTTAAATCCCTGAAATCTGTGTTGTTAGCCAGGGCAGAAAAATGGGGTTATCCTTTGAACCGGATAGTATCTTCACTTCGCATTTTCTTTTCAAAATAATCGTAGCACTTTATGTAAGACACATATGATCTGCAAAAAGTATCACTATAGAGGGGTAACAATACCTTATATTTTATTACTGTAGTAACAAGGATGTATTTGTAGTATTGTCCAGTACTTGACTCTGGTGTTGTGATAGTGTAGTAACAAGGATGAATTTGTAGTATTGTCCAGTACGTGACTCTGGTGTTGTGATAGTGTAGTAACAAGTATATATGTGTAGTATTGTCCAGTACTTGACTCTGGTGTTGTGATAGTGTAGTAACAAGGATATATTTGTAGTATTGTCCAGTACTTGACTCTGGTGTTGTGATAGTGTAGTAACAAGGATGAATTTGTAGTATTGTCCAGTACTTGACTCTGGTGTTGTGATAGTGTAGTAACAAGTATATATGTGTAGTATTGTCCAGTACTTGACTCTGGTGTTGTGATAGTGTAGTAACAAGTATATGTGTGTAGTATTGTCCAGTACTTGACTCTGGTGTTGTGATAGTGTAGTAACAAATATATATGTGTAGTATTGTCCAGTACTTTACTCTGGTGTTGTGATAGTGTAGTAACAAGTATATATGTGTAGTATTGTCCAGTACTTGACTCTGGTGTTGTGATAGTGTAGTAACAAGTATATATGTGTAGTATTGTCGAGTACTTGGACTCTGGTGTTGTGATAGTGTAGTAACAAGTATATATGTGTAGTATTGTCCAGTACTTGACTCTGGTGTTGTGATAGTGTAGTAACAAGTATATATGTGTAGTATTGTCCAGTACTTGACTCTGGTGTTGTGATAGTGTAGTAACAAGGATATATTTGTAGTATTGTCGACTACTTGACTCTGGTGTTGTGATAGTGTAGTAACAAGGATATATTTGTAGTATTGTTGAGTACTTGACTCTGGTGTTGTAGTATTTACAGACCACATGACTCTTGATGAAGTTGTAACTGCTTTCATTTGTTCGGAAATCTAAATGATTCTTATAATGACCCTGCATTGGTATTTGTGGGACTATTTCTTCTTTGTCTTTCAGGTCATTTTAGGAATCATCTTTCCTCCGGGTATCCTCCTCATGGACTTCCGTCTGGGAGATGAGTCATCGTTCTATTCCACTAAAGAAACCGATGAAAGCAAAGCCAAAGACGACGATAACAAATCCACCAAGGTAGGAAAGGGAGAAAATCTGATGCATTGTTGAGCAGTTCTGATGATTCTTTTTACTCTTCCAGGACACCGTCTCTAACGTGGAAACCACATCCAAGAAAGGAGATGAAGAGGAGAACCCCAAGAAAGGAAGGAAGAGGGTTCCTATAGGCAAGAAGATCTACGAGTTCTACAACACCCCCTTCACCAAATTCTGGTTCACCACGGTGCGTTTTTAAAAGCTTAACACTAACATGTCATCAACTCCCTGACATTAAGACAACACACAACCAAAGAAAGACTTGACTACAAAGATGGCACAACACCAACAACACCTTCCCTAACCTTTCAGACAGCAGAGTGTTCTGTGGGAGTGTAAGCTGGAGACATCGGCTCCGCTGCTGAGTTAAAAGACAACAAAATGAAAAAAAATCTACAGAAAAATGCATAAAGTCTTTGCGTACAGTCCTACAAACAACAATAACTTTATTGATCAACGACTAAAACTGTCACCAGGGATGTAACAATCCAATTCTGGTATCAGGCCTCGGTCCCTTCCAGCTTCACAAAGTTTGTTCATTGTACGGAATCGGTGAAAAGGGTCTAATCCACAGAGCGGATCTAGACAATGTAACTTTATGATGCCTGATCTCCTGCAGGGTTGAACCTTCACTATGTTACTTTGTTTATAGTTTGCCGTTAAACAGTATGTCTCCTTTATTCAAGTATTGTCTCACAGTAGGACAAGAAGGTCGATATTTTAACACTTTTTCTGATGCGTTATCAGTATTGGTTGAGACTCAAATCCCTGTTTTTGGTATCCGGACCTAAAAAGTGGGATCAGCGCATCCTATACTGTAATCAGCAGCAAAATTCACCACAACCCCATCCCCTCTGTATCTTAAGATCGCCTACCTGGTCTACCTGGCGCTCTACAACTACATCATCCTCGTGAAGATGGAGCGCTGGCCGTCGTTGCAGGAGTGGATCGTCATCTCATACATCATCACTCTGGGCCTGGAGAAGGTCCGACAGGTAAGTCCTGAGCTGGACTTTTTCCCGGTGTGGAGTTCTGATGCGTCTCTGTTAGATCCTGATGTCGGAACCAGGGAAGCTGAAGCAGAAGATCAATGTTTGGCTGGAGGACTACTGGAACATCACGGACCTGGTGGCCATCTGGGTTTTCCTGCTGGGCTTACTGTTGCGGCTCCAGAACCATCCATACCTGGGTTATGGCAGAGTTATCTATTGCGTGGACATAATCTTCTGGTACATCCGGGTCCTTGACATCTTCGGGGTCAACAAATACCTCGGACCTTACGTCATGATGATCGGCAAAATGGTACGCTAACCTAAATTTGAGTCTCTCTGCACCATAGCTCAACCCTGCTCTCGGTTCTAGATGATCGACATGTTGTACTTCGTGGTCATCATGTTGGTGGTGCTGATGAGCTTCGGCGTGGCCAGACAGGCCATCCTGCACCCAGACGAGAAGCCCACGTGGCGCTTGGCCCGGAACATCTTCTACATGCCGTATTGGATGATCTACGGAGAGGTGTTTGCAGACTCCATAGACCGTAAGACTAGAGTTCATAGTAAGACTTCAGTCGCTTCGCTCTCACTGTCAAGGCTTGTGTTTCAGCGTTTTCCAGGATCAGATCTTTGGACACCGTGAAGATTGTGACTCATGAACTTATGTGAACCTGTCCTTGTGATTAGGTGTTAATCATTGATGTTTACTTTGAAAGTTTTGGGGACACATTGTATTAATTTGCAAAAATAGTTTGACGCTACAGAAACCTTTCTCTGTTTTACCTCCACCAAGGAAGTTTGGTGTTTGTTGCCATGTAACTGTCAACAAAATATATATTAAAAAAAAGAAAGATAGATTATTTAATTGGAAAGTTAACAGATTTGGTGAACCGTAGTTCAACGATCGACTGTCTGCTGACACATGGCATTTGGCAAGAATCTTTCGATACGATACGTATCATATACAAGGTCAACGATACATGGCGATATATAGTGATAGTGTAGTAACAAGTATATATGTGTAGTATTGTCCAGTACTTGACTCTGGTGTTGTGATAGTGTAGTAACAAGTATGTATGTGTAGTATTGTCCAGTACTGGACTCTGGTGTTGTGATAGTGTAGTAACAAGTATATATGTGTAGTATTGTCCAGTACTTGACTCTGGTGTTGTAGTATTTACAGACTCTTGACAAAGTCGTAACTGCTTTTATTTGTTTTTTTAAACCAAAGTATGTCCAAACATCAGCTTTAAAAGCTGCCGGACTCACTGTATCCTCTCGTCCTCAGTCGTAACTGCTTTCATTTCTTTTTCAAACTAAGAAATGTAAAAACATCATCCTTAAAGGCTACTGGACTATTATTAAAATATAAACCATTAAAACTATTTAAAAAATATAAAATATTATTTGATAGCCAAAATTAACAACAATACTGTTGTTATATATTCATACAGTATATATGTATGTACATTCATACGATTAAATTGTGTTCAGACCAGAACTTGGAGCGGACGTAAGGTTGTAAAATGATCCTCTTTTTGGTTTATTTTGCATCGTCTGAGTGAAGAGCAATTCATTTTTTTGTCGCGCTAAATCATCTCAAATCATTATTTTATTGTATTTTATAAAACTTCTATTATTATTACATTTTTATAATCACATGAAAAAAAAAAGTATTTTTATATTGACGGACTAGTTATTAATAATAATAATAATAATAATAATAATAACAACAACAACAACAACAACAGCAACAAGAACAATAATAATAATAATAATTAAATGGCTCGTGGTTACATAATCTTTCATTTGAAAAATACTAAAATAATATTTTATTTTTTATTAAACTAACCTGCAGTCCTAGCGCATTAGCTGTGTTGCTAATGCTAGTTAATAACCAGCGTTAGCAACACAGCTAAAGCTAACAGCTAACGTTACAACAAAACCAATGAACCTCGTTGAAATAACTCACTTACTTACTTACTTACTTACCTACTTACCTGTTCAACGTCGCACCTGAGTGACGTGTAGATATGACGTCACAGTTCTTGTTTGTTTTGGATGAATTAAAGTGAATTCCTGGATGTGTAAACAGCGTCACCTGCTGGCGGTAACGTGACGTCACCGTGTGACTGCGGTGACCTGAAGTGAAACTAGG
>JACEEU010000690.1:1889172-1904172 GCA_016630915.1 Callionymus lyra
TCAGGACCGAGCACAGTCTCCGTCCAACGTGGACATCCTGATCTCACCCTGCGACTCAGACTCCAGGTCCAGCCTGAGGAGCCGCGAGTCCACCGAGTCCCTCCCTCTGGAGAAGAGCAGGCTGGAGCCGGCGGCTTCCTTTCCTCGGGCCCGGTCCAGAGCCGGCTCGCCCTCGTCCTGCAGGCGGTCCAAGAGCATCTTGGTGCGCAGTCCCTCGCCAGACGGGACCGGAGAGGCGGTCCAGGGTGAGGCGTTGCGGGGTGAGGTGGTCCAGGGGGAGGCGGTCCAGGGTAAGGCGGTCCAGGGTGAGGCGTTGCGGGGTGAGGCGGTCCAGGGGGAGGCGGTCCAGGGGGAGGCGGTCCAGGGGGAGGCAGTCCGGGGTGAGGTGGTCCAGGGGGAGGCGGTCCAGAGGGAGGCGGTCCAGGGTAAGGCGGTCCACGGTAAGGCGGTCCACGGTGAGGCGGTCCAGGGGGTGGCGGTCCAGGGGGAGGCGGTGCGGGGTGAGGCGGTCCAGGGGGAGGCGGTCCAGAGGGAGGCGGTCCAGGGTAAGGCGGTCCAGGGTGAGGCGGTCCACGGTGAGGCGGTCCAGGGTAAGGCGGTCCACGGTGAGGCGGTCCAGGGGGAGGCGGTCCAGGGGGAGGCGGTCCAGGGGGAGGCGGTCCAGGGGGAGGCGATGATGGACGGTAGCCACGGCGACGCAGACGAGGAGCAGGAGAGGACGTATCCCACCCTGCGCTCCAAGAGTCTGAGCGTTAAGCCGCCGCTGAAGGCCCGTCAATCAGAACGTCCTCGCTCGGGCAGCAGCGTCACAGACCTGGTTTCAGTTTTCAGCTCTCAGAAGGAGACGCAGAGTGGACCCAGAACCAGACCCTTCTGAACACGGACCAGAACACCTCCGTGGTGAAGACTTCCGGGTCTCTTCACTGCGGCTGCTGCCGCCGCGACCTCCGGCAACGAAGTGTCGAGTGGAACGAGAACAAAAGACTTGTGTGAGACTTTTCTGTGGAAGTTTATCAGTGTCGGCAGAATAATAATTATTTAATCTATCTTTTGCTTAAACATTGAATTTTTTTATTTTTTTTTATTTATAATTTATTTTAGATCATTAAATTAAATTATTCTAATATTGAAAAGTTCCATTTTTAATTGATAAATGGAAATAAAAAAATAAAAAAATGGATGAATTAATTGTTTGATTTTTTTACACGTAGTTTGATTTTCTAATTACAATAATAAAAGAAAGTTTAATCATTTTCTATTATTTCTTCTTCTTCACATGAATGTCAATCAAGATTTTTTTTTTTATTTGACAAAAATTAATTTTAGACGCTGTGAATGAAAAACCTTGAATTTGAATTTCTCTTGTTTTAATCATTAAATATCTAATATACAAATGTAAATATTCCATTAATTAAAAATTCAATCCTAACCAAAATGCAGATTTAAATAAAGAATGTATTGAACTAAATTCTTTAAAATATGTCATTCTTTAAAAATGAGAGAAAATGTCAAGTTTAAACATTTTTATTTAAACTATTTATTTTTCTGATGACACTGAACTAATTCTATACATTTAAATATCAAAGATAATTTATATATGAATTTGAACTTCAATTAAATATGTTTATTTCTGTAAAGTCTGTTGTTCGCCACCAGGGGGTGTTTTACGTTGTTGTATTTTGTATGTTGTATGTTTAAAGGGAATTGAACTACCTCTTCAATAAACTCACTGATCCACACACCTGCCGGTTCTGGGTTTTCTTCTGAGCTCTGCGCGCCCCCTGCTGTTGGTTTGTATATAGATTCTTCTGCCTTACGACGTCACAGCGTCACCTGCTGGACAAGTCAGGTAATAGAAAAAAATATACGTCACACTCAAGAGTGTGTCGTTAAAATATTGAATTTAACGTTTTAATCCAAAATGGGTTTTTTTAAGCAATTTAATTCAATGATTTCCATAAAGAACGGTTGATTCATATTTTCTTAGATACATTTTAACTTAAAGAGTCTAATTATTCATACAAAAATACATTTTCTAAATTCAATATATTTTTAATTCATAGTCTTTTAAATTCAATAAAAAAAGATATAATAGTGAAACCAGACAAAACCAACAGAGCACCGAGCTACTGGATCAATATTCAGCCAATCACAAGACCCTTAGACGATCACATGACAACGTAGAAGCACAAGATAAAGAAGGTAATGTTGGTAATGTCTGGTGACACTATTTGACTTTTAATTGAAAAGACAAATAATTATAAGAAATGTTAAGTGAGTTAAGTCGATTTTTTTTTTCAAAGAGTTTGATTATCACTAAAAACATATTTAACAATAATAACAGAATATTGAAATAAATTATATATTTTATTATAGAAATATTTTTAAAAATTTAGTCCAAAACATAATTCAATTCTGAATTTTTTTAATTTTTTTTAATAACAATAAAAAATCTATTTAAATATTCGTATGATTTTTATATAATTATTGTTATTATTATTATTATTATTGTTTTTGTTTTTGTTTTTAATTTTAATTTTAACTTTTATTTTATTTATTTATTTTGAATTTTATTATATATATATATATATTTTATATATTCTTTTTTATTTTTTATTTTTTAATTTATTTTGATATACTTTCAAAACCTTCTTTCCCGATTTTTCTAATCTTTATTTCTGACTTCAATCTCAAAACCCATGAAAGCGCCTGTGTTTCTTGAACGTAGCCATGAGCGCAGCAACACAAAGTCATCAACTTCACGCAGAAACATTTTGGTCAAACATTGTCTAAAGTTTAAAGTTTGTTATAAAAACTGCAACAAAAGACGCTGAAGCTTCTAAACCTTGAACATGTTCTTAACACTCGTGTCGATCGAGGAACTGGATCCTCCGTGAGCAGTCACTTCATGTCGTGATCGTGTCAGAAGAACTCGTCAATTATGGAGATGATTGACACCTGAGCTGCTCGTCAACAACATCAAGAGTTTTAAATAATTGAACGATGTTGAAACGAATCGATCGACTTTATTGGTCAGGCTTCCAGAAAACAACACACACACACACACAAACATACACACACGTACACACACACTCAAGAGTTCAAGGTTTGGTCCAGACGTAAGTGCTGCAGTCCCGTCTTCTTCCTGCAGGAGGCGTGTATCTCACTTCTCTCCCTTTACTTTGGAGTCGTAGGTCCCGGCGTTCTTGTAGGAACCGACATAACCCGTGTTCTCCACCAGCTCCTCGCGGCCCCCGCGCCCGCGGCCACGCCCGCCCTGGTCGAAGCGCTCCTTGTGGGACCCGGTGTAGCGGGACGTGTCCGTGAGTCTGTCCACCGCCGCAGCTTTCACCACTTTCTGATCAACAAAGAGAGAGAGGCGGAGCTAGTTCAGTCTCGGCCAATAGCAGCGCAGGGAAGAAAAGTGTACATTTGTTTTACAAGTTTGTAAATTTGTTTCAGAAAATTGGAAAATTGTAAATTTGTTTCAGAAAATTGTAAATTTGTTTCAGAAAATTGTAAATTTGTTTCAGAAAATTGTAAATCTCCATCCATCCATCTGTCGTTCAACAGGGAGCAACAAACTACTCCCTACCAACATCTGCCAGCTCCGACTGAGGGATCCCGAGATGCTCCCAGAGATATAATCTCTCCACTTGGTCCTGGGTCGACCCTTGGTCTCCTCCCAGCTGGACGCTCCTGGAACACCTCCAAAGGGAGGAGCCCAGGGGGCCTTAAGAGATGCCCGAAACACCTCATTTGACTCCTTTCCAAGTGGAGAAGCAGCGGCTCTACTCCGAGTCTCTCACGAGTGACGGACCTTCTCAACCTATCTCTAAGGGAGACGCCCGACACCTTGTCGAAGGAAACTCATTTCAGCCGCTTGTATCCGAGATCTCGTTCTCTACCTCATGACCCAAAGCTCATAACCGTAGGTGAGGGTTGGGACAAAAATTGATCAGTAAATAAAGAGTTTTGCCTTTTGGCTCAGCTCTCTCTTACGCACAAGTGCGGTAGCGCGAATGCAATACTGCCCCTGCTGCACCAAGTCATCAACCAATCTCCAATTCCCAAACACCCTCACACGAGAACAAGACTCTAAGATACTTAAACTTCTCCACTTGAGGCAAGGGCTCAATCCCATTTTAGAGGTGCTGATCCTCATCCCAGCCACTTCACATTCAGATGCAAACCGATCCAGCGAAAGCTGGAGGTCGCAGTGTGATGAAGCCATGAGAACCAAATCATCCGCAAAAAGCAGCAATCCGATCTTCCCACAACTTCGCCCTTGGCACTCGGCCGTACGTCCTTCTCCAAGTCTACAAAACACATGTAGACTGCCAGGTCATACTCCCAGGCACCCTTTAGAACCGTTGAGAGAGTGAAGAGTTGGTCCGTAGTTCCACGGCCAGGACAGATCCCTCATTGTTCCTTTTGGATCTGATATTCAACCATCGATCGGACCCTCCTTTACAGGACCCTCACCAGGAAGGCTGAGGAGTGTGATGCCTTTGTTGTTGGCACACAACCTCTGGTCCCCCTTTTTAAATAGGGGGGACCACCACCCCGGTCTGCCACTTGTCAGGTACCGACCCAGACGTCCACGCAATGTTGAAGAGACTAGTCAGCCAAGAAAACCCTTCAACACTCAGAGCTTCATCAATTCCCGAAGCTCTGCCACTGTGTAGCTTTCTGACCCCCACAGCGCCTTCATCACAAGAGATCAATGAGGTCCGCCCATCGGCCTCCAGCTCTGTCTCCACTAGAGAGGGTGGGACATCAGTGTTGAGGAGTACTCTTTCCAACAGCCAACAACATCCTCAGTTGAAGTCGGCAACATTCCATCCTTACTGTAAACAGCTTGGACACTCTGCTCCTTCCCCCTTCTGAGGTGCTTGACCGTTTTCTGGAAGCCCCTTGGTGCCGACCTGAAGTCTTCCTCCATGGATTCTCCAGACTCCTCCCACACCCGCTGTTTAGCCTTTGCAACAGCCAAAGCACAGCCCTTCAAGCCAGGCGGTACTTTGCAAATGCTTCAGGAGTCCGGAAAACACTAGGTCTCGATAAGACTCCTTCTTCAGTCGGACGGCTTCCTTGACATCTGGTGTCGACCAAGATGTCCTTGGGTTACCGCCCCTTGAAGCTTCAACCTCCAGAGGGATGTCGGAAAAAGCTTTTCGGATGTGTGAGCTTAAAACTCCTCCGATGGAGTGGTGAGGGTTCCAGAGCCCAAGCTATGCGTGGAGGTGAGCCCCACCAGATCCAACTGGTTATACTCCATCTACTGCACCAACTCAGGCTCCTTACCCCACAAAGAGGTGATGTTCCACGTCCCCAGAGCCAGCTGATGCAGCTCAGGTCTCGTACGCCGAGGCTCCCTGTTTCCCCGGCCACAAAGTTGGCAGCACACCCGACTCCTGAGATGTGTCCAACAGGTTGTGAGCCCATGGGATGCAGATGGAATGGATGGAATGTCCGCGCAGTTCTTTTCTGTTTGAACCCAGCCGGGCTACGCAGGTCACCCAACCACCAGGCGCTCGCCATGGAGCCCTGCACCCAGGCCTGGCTCCAGGTGTGGGCCCCGGTGTCCCCCCGGTATCCCTACTAGGAGTCTAGTCACCCAGTACCAGGCTCTCTGCAATAAAACTCCCTTAATCATTGGGATACACAAACTCCCCCACCACGGTAAGGCGATGGTCCTTGGAGGAGAAAATTGTAATTTGTTTTATTTGTTTTATAATTGAAAATTTGTTTTATAAAATTGTAATTTTTTTAATTTAATTGTAAAATAAGTCGCGTATCAAACACTGACCGTCACTCCAGCGTTGGCAGGTTCTCCAGACTCCACCAGAGAGTACATGGACTTGACGGCCTCCTCCGGACTTTGACCTTTGAACCTCTTTGGGGCCAGGTCCTGCAGAGCGGTCTGGAACTGAGGGAAGGTGATGACCCGGGAGCTCTTGTTCCTGTGGTCCAATGACGTGTGAGTAGAAACATCACATGACGAGAGAACCTGGCGACTCACTTGACTTTGGAGAAGACGATGTCCACGTCCGTGGCGGAGACGCTGCGTCCGTCGATGATCTTGCAGTCCTTGCACAGTTTGACAAAGTTCTTCCCGTTCAGCTCCGTCCCGCTGGACTTGGAGTCTCCGTGCAGAGAGAACTTCTTGAAGGACAGCAGAAGCTGCTCCATGTCGGGACTCTCCGCCATGATGGTCACTACAGACACAGTGGAGTCAGCAGTGACACTGACCACTGCTAGCAGGTCCAGCAACCACTAAGTCGGAGGCCCTGGTTCTCAAAGTCAGTCCTTGAACAAAGTCTGTGCATTTCATGAATACACAAACTAATGACAACTACACACATGACTCCATAAACTCTAACAACAACTACACACATGACTACACAAACTATGACGACAACTACACACATGACTACACAAACTATAATAACAACTGCACACATGACTACACAAATGTCACTACACACATGACTACATAAACTATAATGACAACTGCACACATGACTACACAAAAGTACACTCTAACGACAACTGCACACATGACTACACAAAAGTACACTCTAACGACAACTGTACACATGACTACACAAATGTACACTTTGACAACAACTGCACACGTGACTACACAAAAGTACACTCTAACGACAACTGCACACATGACTACAAGAAAAGTACAATCTAACGACAACTGTACACATGACTACACAAATGTACACTTTCACAACAACTGCACACATGACTACACAAAAGTACACTCTAACGACAACTGCACACATGACTACACAAAATCACACTCTAATGACAACTGCAAACATGACTACACAAATGTACACTTTCACAACAACTGCACACATGACTACACAATTGTACAATTAACCCACAATTGCACACATGACTACACAAAAGTACACTTTCACAACAACTGCACACATGACTACACAAAGTACATTTTAATGACAACTGCACACCAGACTACACAAATGTAAACTTTTCCAACAACTGCACACATGACTACACAAATGTAGCCTTTAAAAATGAAACTATAAGTAACACAACAAAACTCTTTACTACACATCAATTTAATCATAAATGTACTCATCTGTATACACACACACAAACAAATACCCAACAGGGAACTAACTACACAAAAACAACACACAATTGATGAAAACAACTGCAACAACAACTACACAGGGATACACAAGTGAAAATTACTACACACAAATATCTACACACGTAAAATTGTTGCGCTGATAACACAACACACAATAATTCATCATGACACACCCTCATAATTAAGACCAGACGACTACACTTGTGAACTACACACACCAACGTAAACATAATAACACAGTAGCAAATCCACTTCCCCACTTGTACACACACTACTACACACATGTAACTAAAGCAAGAGCAAATATCTACACACTAACATCAATATCCTGCACATATTAACACACAAATACACAACAAAGGAAAATGTAAACTACAATATATTTGGCGATTCATAATAGTTCACACACATATTAACAAATACACAAGTGTCTACACAAAGTTGCACGGACACAAACATGTTGTCATGGAGATGAGAAGAGTTGTTGAGCCGCACACCAACATGTGATGTTTACGAGTTGTGTAACATTTTCAGTCTGTTTGCAAAACAGACTCACACACACACACACACACACACAGCACACACACACACACACACACACACGCACACACACACACACACACACACACAGCAGAAGTAGTATTTTGACCCACAAACCTGGTCGATGATGTCATCCATATATTGATCAGTCAATCTGTCAATCACTCCTGCAACAACCATCTGAATCTTTGTGTAGTTCAGCTGTTGTCATCATGTGTGCACCATCATGCAGACGCACACATGCATCACACACACACACACACATGCATGCGGGTACGAGGATCGGTCCTACCTGTGTGTCCGGGTCGCTGTCAGAACTTTGAAATGAGCCCTGAAGTACTGAAGCGCTTGTTATCATCTGTTTGTCCCGTCGCCGTGACGACGCCCTGGAGGAGGGAGGCGAGGGGACGGGGGTTGAGGGGAGGACGGGGCGGGGGGGCAGTGCCCGTGACATCACCGGGATCCACTGACAGGAAGCGGCTCGGGCCAGAACCGGGTCCGGCACCAGAAGGACTCGCAAACAGTGGCGTTGTTGGTTCCGTCGCCATGACGACCCCGGGCTTGACCGCTGCGGCGGGCAGGAAGTGACCTCAAAGCTCTCCCTCCGGGGACCACTGGCACCTGTGGCCCCGAGGTCATGTGACCTGATGTCAGCGTGTCACGGACGAGTGTGTGTACTTTGTGTGATTAATGTTGTTATGATGTTGTCCCTGCTGGTTGCCACGGCAACACCTCTTCACACAGAGGAGGGATGATGACATCCAGCAACACACAAACACACACATTCTCACACACGCCCGGCGTGAAGCTTTTTATGCAACAATAACGCTGTTACAGTTGGACCGTCCTCTGACCCCGGCTGGCTGGGACTGACCCACTTTCATCTCTTTGTCATCGATGTCGTCTTTTTAAAACTTGGATCCTTTTTGAATAAAATCTTGAGAAAATTCACAAACCATTCAAATAAAAAATATTTCTAACTGTTAAAGAATTATTTATGAATCTGTGTAAAAAAAATCACGTATTTAGAAACTATGAACATTTATTAACGAATTATCACAATTAATTTACGAACCTTAAAAACGAATTTATGAACTTGAAAAAATGTATTTATGAACTTTAAAAAACATATTTATGAACTCTTGGAACTTATTTATTAACTATTAAAATTCATTTAAGAACTCTTGGAACTTCTTTACAAACTATCAAAATTCATTTACGAACTTTAAAAACATATTTACGAACTTAGTAAACGTATTTACGAACTTTGGGAACTTATTTACGAACTATCAAAATTCATTTACGAACTTTAAAAACATATTTACGAACTTAGTAAACGTATTTACGAACTTTGGGAACTTATTTACGAACTATCAAAATTCATTTACGAACTTTAAAAACATATTTACGAACTTAATAAACGTATTTACGAACTTTGGGAACTTATTTACGAACTATCAAAATTCATTTAAGAACTTTAAAAAACTTATTTACGAATTATGGAAACGTGTCTACAAACTCTTGTAACTTATTTACGAACTATCAAAATTAATTTAAGAACTATAAAAACGTATTTACGAACTACGGAAACGTGTCTACGAACTCTTGGAACTTATTTACAAACTATCAAAATTGATTTACGAACTTTAAAAACATATTTGCGAACTTCATAAACGTATTTACGAACTTTGGGAACGTATTTACAAACTATCAAAATTGATTTACGAACTTTAAAAACGTATTTACGAACTACAGAAACGTGTCTACGAACTCTTGTAACTTATTTACGAACTATCAAAATTCATTTACGAACTTTAAAAAACTTATTTACGAATTATGGAAACGTGTCTACAAACTCTTGTAACTTATTTACGAACTATCAAAATTAATTTAAGAACTATAAAAACATATTTACGAACTACGGAAACGTGTCTACAAACTCTTGTAACTTATTTACGAACTCTTGAACTTATACTCGAACTATCAAAATTAATTTAAGAACTATAAAAACATATTTACGAACTAAAAAAAAAAAAAAACGGAAACGTGTCTACGAACTCTTGGAACTTATTTAAAAACTATCAAAATTGATTTACGAACTTTAAAAACATATTTGCGAACTTCATAAACGTATTTACGAACTTTGGGAACGTATTTACAAACTATCAAAATTGATTTACGAACTTTAAAAACATATTTGCGAACTTCATAAACGTATTTACGAACTTTGGGAACGTATTTACAAACTATCAAAATTGATTTACGAACTTAAAAAACGTATTTACGAACTACAGAAACGTGTCTACGAACTCTTGTAACTTATTTATGAACTATCAAAATTAATTTACGAACTTTAAAAACTTATTTACGAACTATGGATACGCGTCTACAAACTCTTGTAACTTATTTACGAACTATCAAAATTAATTTAAGAACTATAAAAACGTATTTACGAACTACGGAAACGTGTCTACGAACTCTTGGAACTTATTTACAAACTATCAAAATTGATTTACGAACTTTAAAAACATATTTACGAACTTCATAAACATATTAACGAAATTTGGGAACGTATTTACGAACTATCAAAATTAATTTAGGAACTTTTAAAACTTATTTACAAACTATGAAAACGTATCTACGAATTATTGAAAAGTGTTTACGGATCTTGGAACTTATTAACGAACTCTTGGAACTTATTTACGAACTCTTGGAACTTATTTACGAACTCTTGGAACTTATTTACGAACTCTTGGAACTTATTTACGAACTCTTGGAACTTATTAACGAACTCTTGGAACTTATTTACGAACTCTTGGAACTTATTACAAACTATAAAATTGATCAACGAACTTTTGGAACTTATTTACGAACTCTTGGAACTTATTAACAAACTTTTGGAACTTATTTACGAACTCTTGGAACTTATTTACGAACTCTTGGAACTTATTTACGAACTCTTGGAACTTATTTACGAACTCTTGGAACTTATTTACGAACTCTTGGAACTTATTTACGAACTTTTGGAACTTATTTACGAACTCTTGGAACTTATTTACGAACTTCTTGGAACTTATTAACAAACTTTTGGAACTTATTTACGAACTCTTGGAACTTATTAACAAACTTTTGGAACTTATTTACGAACTCTTGGAACTTATTTACGAACTCTTGGAACTTATTAACGAACTTTTGGAACTTATTTAAGAACTTTTGGAACTTATTTACGAACTCTTGGAACTTATTTAAGAACTTCTTGGAACTTATTAATGGACTTTTGGAACTTATCAACGAACCATCAAAATGTATTTACGAACTTTAGAAACAAATTTACGAACTATGGAAATGTGTCTACGAACTCTTTCGAACTTAATAATGAACTATCAAAACTTCTTTACAAAACTATAAAAACAAGTTTTTTACTGATTGAAAGTATTTAAAAACTCGGAAATCAAATGACGTTCTTGTGAAAAAACGACTGTAAAGACTGAACTCAAAAGACAAACAAAAGCTTCAGCGTAAATGAACTTCCTGGCCACCGTAGTTTCTCATCATCACCACCGACTCACTTTTTATGTTTTATTGCCAAAACAGCGACATTGACAAACGAGTAAAAAAAACACAAAGTTACACTTGAGTGAAAACGTGGCGACTGTTTGAACGACGTCGGCTTCTAGCATCAGACGCGACAGACTCTCGCTCCCGATCCCAGACTCGACCAATCGATCCTCGATCCATCGAGTCTGAAGCCAGGATTTATAAAAAACTTTTTTTTGGAGATTTTTCTCAGTGAATTCCTTCAAAAATGTTTCTGAACTTCTACCTGTGAGCAGTGCAGGTGCGCAGGTGTGCAGGTGTGCAGGTGGGCGGAGCTAAACTCACCACAAACACCAGACATGAGTAATCAAACCGCTTCTAAGGATTGGTTGTGGTCTGTGCGTCGTCGTGGTAACGTTGCGTGAGAATACAAAAAAGGTACAAAAGCGTTTATAAATAAGGTGATTGTTCAGGTGGGTGTCACGGGTCGGTCCTGGACCCCCAGCCGCTCACAAAGACACCTCCCTGCGTCTCGGCGCTGGCGCGGCTCACGTACACCACGGGCGGGTGGCAGCGGGCCGACCTCCGGGCCCGGGGCGGCGAGGAGGAGTCCCGGGTCACCCGGTGCAGGGACGCTTCTCTGCCGGCGGCCATGGAGGACGAGGAGCCCAGTTTGGAGAGCGGCACCGGGATCTCCTCCAGGGACTCTGCCGAGTCGGAGTGGTACTCGGCAGGGGGCGCCGCGGCCTGGACCGGTCCTGAGGAGGGGGGGGCGAGCGGGGGCAAGGACGCCCTCAGAGGGAATGCTGGGAAAGGAAGTCTGTGACTCAACGAGGACAAGGTTTCTGAAGGAAGAGAGAAGTGTGTGTTGGTTTGTGTTTGTGTTTGTTTGTGTGAGTTTGTTTGTGTGCGTTTGTTTGTTTTTGTTTGTGTGCGTTTTTTTGTGTTTGTTTGTGTGAGGTTTGTTTGTGTTTGTTTGTTTGTGTTTGTTTGTGAGTGTGTGTTGGGGTGAGTGTGTGTGTGTGAGTGTGTGTGTTTGTGTGAGTGTGTTTGTGTGTGTGTGTGTGTCTGAGATAGTGTGTGTGAGTTTGTGTGAGAGTGTCTGTGCTTGTGCAATTGTGTTTGTGTGTGTGAGAGTGTGTGTGTTTGTGTGAGAGTTTGTGTTTGTGTGTGTGTTTGTGTGAGTGTGTTAGTCTGTGTGATGTGAGTGTGTGAGTGTGTGTGTGTGAACATGCGAGTATGTGTGAAAGTGTGACTCAGTGTAAATTTGTGTAAATGTGTGAGTGAAAGTGTGAGTGTGTGTGTTTGTGTGAGTGTGTTTGTGTGTGTGTGTGTGTCTGAGATAGTGTGTGTGAGTTTGTGTGAGAGTGTCTGTGCTTGTGCAATTGTGTTTGTGTGTGTGAGAGTGTGAGAGTGTGTGTGTTTGTGTGAGAGTTTGTGTTTGTGTGTGTGTTTGTGTGAGTGTGTTAGTCTGTGTGAAAGAGTGAGTGTGTGAGTGTCTGTGTTTGTGCAATTGTGTTTGTGTGTGTGTTCGTGCGAGAGTGTGTGTTTGTGTGAGAGTTTGTGTTTGTGTGAGGGTGTGTGTGTTTGTGTGAGGGTGTGTGTGTTTGTGTGAGTGTGTTAGTCTGTGTGAAAGAGTGAGTGTGTGAGTGTGTGTGTGTGAACATGCGAGTCTGTGTGAAAGTGTGACTCAGTGTAAATTTGTGTAAATGTGTGAGTGAAAGTGTGAGTGAAAGTGTGAGTGTGTGTGAGTGTGTGCGAGTGTGTGCGAGTGTGTGCGAGTGTGTAATTTTACCAGGAGGTGACAACACCAGTTCGGCCACATCTCCATGAACTCTGCGACCTTTTCTTTTTTTCTTCCTTTTCTGTGAAAACAAATGAACCCGTCAGTTGTGTGTGTGTGTGTGTTTACCTTGTCTATCAGGTGTGTAGATGTGTGCGTTACTGCACATTTGTGCATTCATAAATAAATGTGTGTTTTTACCTGAATTTATGAAACATTTACTTATTTTGTGTTTAAATAACAGAAATCTAACATTCAGGCTGAAACACTGACTCACACATTACACTTGTGTGTTTGTGTACATGTATGTGTGTGCGGTGTGTGCGTACCTGAGTGTGTTGATGTGCTCGTTCTTCTGTGTGTTTGGTGGGCGGAGCTTCTTCTTCCATGACAGGGCTGGACACACACCTCACCCTGCCGTTAGAAACATACCTGAAACACACACACCTGTGAGCTCACACACACACACACACACACACACACACACACATGTCTGAGGAGCAGGACTTACTGGACCTCCACGGTCTGGTCCTCGTCCTGGTCCAGCTGCTGGTTGGTGAAGCCCAGGGTTCCAGAGTGGACCAGAGGACCCGAGTGCTCCAGCGAGCCGGTGCGGTCCAGAACCGCAGGAGCTTCGTCCTGGAAGAAGATGAAGAAACGTTGGCCTTCAGAAGATCCTGATCATGTGACCGTGTCTGACCTTGACGTCACATGAAGCAGGCGGCGCCTCCTTGGACACGCCCGCTCGCCGCGGCTCTCTGATGTCCTGACGGTGGCGCTGTTTCACGATGTACTCGTAGGTGCTGAGCCTGTTCCACACTAGCAGAGACAGAAGAGGTGAGACAGGCAGAGAGACGGCCATTTGAAGGTAGAGACAGACAGGTCATTAAAAGTGCGACAGACAGGTAATTCAAAGGTGCGACAGACAGGTCATTAAAGGTGAGAGAGACAGACAGGTCATTAAAGGTGAGAGAGACAGGTCATTAAAGGAGAGAGGGAGACAGGTCATTAAAGGTGAGAGAGACAGGTCATTAAAGGTGAGAGAGACAGACAGGTCATTCAAAGGTGAGACAGACAGGTCATTAAAGGTGAGAGAGACAGACAGGTCATTCAAAGGTGAGACAGACAGGTCATTAAAGGTGAGAGAGACAGACAGGTCATTCAAAGGTGAGACAGATCATTCAAAGGTGAGACAGACAGGTCATTAAAGCTGAGACAGAGAGACAGGTCATTCAAATGTGAGACAGACAGGTCATTAGAGGTGAGAGAGACGTACAGGTCATTAAAGCTGAGACAGACAGGTCCTTAAAGGTGAGACAGAAAGACAGGTCATTCAAAGGTGAGACAGACAGGTCATTAAAGCTAAAACAGAGAGACAGGTCATTCAAAGGTGAGACAGACAGACAGGTCATTAAAGGTGAGAGAGACGGGTCATTAAAAGTGAGACGGACAGGTCATTAAAGGTGAGACAGACAGGTCAATCAAAGGTGAGACAGGCAGGTCATTAAAGGTGAGACAGGCAGGTCATTAAAGGTGAGACAGACAGGTCATTAAAGGTGAGAGAGACAGGTCATTAAAGGTGAGAGCGACAGGTCATTAAAGGTGAGACAGACAGGTCATTGAAGGTGAGACAGACAGGTCATTAAAGATGAGACAGACAGGTCATTAAAGGTGAGACAGACAGGTCATTAAAGATGAGACAGACAGGTCATTAAAGGTGAGACAGACAGGTCATTGAAGGTGAGACAGACAGGTCATTAAAGATGAGACAGACAGGTCATTCAAAGGTGAGACAGAAAGGTCATTCAAAGGTGAGAGAGACAGACAGGTCATTAAAGGTGAGACAGACAGGTCATTCAAAGGTGAGACAGACAGGTCATTCAAAGGTGAGAGAGACAGACAGGTCATTCAAAGGTGAGAGAGACAGACAGGTCATTAAAGGTGAGACAGACAGGTCATTAAAGGTGAGAGAGACAGACAGGTCATTCAAAGGTGAGACAGA